>SJYC01015776.1:0-48171 GCA_006408675.1 Madoqua kirkii
TTAACAAGACAGTTGCTAAGAAGCTTTCCTAGATGCTATCTTTAATGATAGCATCTACCTAATGTAGAGTTTCTTTTGTCTAGACAATCAAGGGTACAGACTTAATTTTAGTTATGGCTGTAATACTGAAACCACAGTACCAAAGTCTATTAACATTTTTCAAAAGAAAACATATTAAAACCTCCCAAAACAAGGGTCACCACTCTGGGAAAAACATTTCATTTATGTGTGTGCAGAAAAGGCTCTCAATCTATAAACATTTATAGGTAACTTGAGCACAGAATGAAGCTTTTAAGTAAAGTACTTTTAAGTCTAGAGCAAATACAATCCTGCTTTGGAAGATGTATCATGTTACCAGTTATTCCGAATGCAGAACAAACTTGAAATGAGTAGATACTTGAGTGCCTTTTGTGGGCAGGCAGAAAAAATTTTCAAGTGCTAGTAAGTTTCACCAACATGTAGCATATTAGTTTTCTCCAGCTTAGTACGATCTTTAAGGTAATACAAGCTGCAGTTTTAAAACAATGGTGCAACCCAAAGGCTGCTTTACTAGAGCCCAAGATAAACAGGCACTTTTGTTTGCTCAGTTCATACACATCAAAGATTGCTCCAGAGTCATCTGTAAGATATTTTCACCTTATTATGAGGAAAAAGATTACTTTTCCAATTGTACAATATTTTTCTCCTAAAGGAGCAAAAGCTCACTACAAAAAAGTGGAAGGAAATTTGGGGCTTTCTCCCTGTTGGGAGTGGAGGGACTGGAACACACCAAAAAAAGACACCAATGTGTGTGACACACGCAACATGGCACTTATACTGCAGGTCAGAATAGAATGCTTTTGGTTAGATTCAAAGCTAGACTGTACACACATAAAACACACACAACACACACATACACCTTCTGCTTGGAAGCCAGGACTCAAGCAGACAAAGTGTTCAGCACAGGTTCAGACCACCCCAGAAAAGGATGTGGACAGCTAACCTTTCTGTTAACAAATCAGCCTTAGGATGGCCCCAGAAAATGGTATCATCTTATTATTATAAATTAATAATATTAATTATTATAAAGCAGGTCTCAGCTTTGTGGCTGAGACCCACAATACCCACTGATACCCATACTTAGTTCTGAGTCTGTATAACTGGTTGCCCTTGGTTCCCAGCACCCCAGGAGCTCTGCCCCGCAAACCACTGAGCAGACAGGCAGGTACTCCTGGACAGTTTAAGACGGGACACTGCCAGAGGCTGTAGCTCTGCCTTGTCCAGGAGGCCCCTAAGGAGGTTCTGCAGTGAATCCTGACCCGACTCGTGACCTTCAACAGGTCTTCATGTATGACAGAAAACTACACTGACCACTAGCTCCTCAGCAGGACATGAGGAAGAAAAGTGAATATGGGACCGAAGTCCTAAGTAGAGATGCCCTGGGTCAATGCTAAGCCATGTCCGTGGGCTGCAGCCCAGACTTGCAGCCCCTGCTCCCCTTGGCTGCAGCCCCAGACTTGTAGCCCCTGATCCCCTCCGACCCCTGTCCAGCCCAAACAAAACACAGGGCATCTCAGCACCCAGTGGGCTCAGGTGCCAAGTCTGCCCTCGGCAGCACTCACCTTGAGGAGGGGCACAGCTGCACGACAGCGGGCAGTCTTAATGTTTTTGAGGAAGTGGGATTCATCCTGTAAAGAAATAGTCACATAAGTGGACAAGGCCAAACCTGCGTGGACGGAGAGAGAGCCCACATCAAGCTTGACCTTGGTACAGCATCACCCTTCTTGTTCAGGGAGACGGCTGTGGGTGTGGCTAAGGACCAGGCTCTGGGCGTCTTCTTTGCAATGTTGTAGGCAAGCCTCTTCATCTCTCAGGGACAGTTTTCCACGTGCAAAGTGGGGCTGGCGATGCCCCTGCCCTGCCCACCTCACTGGCTGCACTGAATAAATCTTTTTGCTGGTTTCTAAGACACACCTCCCACTAATCAGTGTGCTTAGGACCTGGGTGTGCCCTGCGCTGGCGCCTGGGGCCGCTGCCGGGCGTGTGCAGCCTCCTTCCCCTCCCTGAGCACCTCCTTGGCTCCCACGTCTCTGAAGGCACTGGGAGGGATTGTGACGATCTGCGTGTGCTTCTGCCTGTCCTGCTGGGCTATGGCTCCCTGGAGGCCAGAGGCTGACCTCCTCTCTCCATACCCGCAGCAGTGCATGGCCCTGCACAGGGGATGACCCTCTAGTTGGCTGAGCAAACCGATGAAGGTGGCTCCCTTGCAGTCAACTTGCTGCCGGGAAACCCGAGGCAGAGCCTCCACTGCAGCCTTGTTGATGCGTGTCTCAGAGGCTCACCAAGAGCTTTCTAAGAGCCCTTCCCTTTCGCTCTCTCTAGGTGAGATGTGTGCTTGACAACATGAGCAGTGTCTGGGGAGCCACTGTCGACAGAGAACCCTATTTTTAGAGGAGGGAAATACCACTGATAGTTTTCCAGTCACACGTTTGCATAAAGACACTTTCATGTCACCTGGAGGCATCAGGTTCGCCTGCTCTGCCAAGAAGAGAAGTGAGGATACACTTACATTGGAATTCATCCATCGCACGCTCCACCCCGAACAGTCTGTTACCTGGACTTGGGGTGGGAGCTGGCCAGATGTGGGCAGAGATGGGAGAGACTTGCACCTTTTCAGGGTTATATTTGTGAGCCTTGTGGACACACTGAGTGCTGGAGAGGAGGCCAGCCTCTCCAGACTTTGCTTCTAGAGCGTGAGAGGAGTTAGAAGAGGGCAAGTGGCAACTACAAGACATACCATCACATCTGGGAGCAAGACTCTGAAAGCTTCTCCAAAAAAGGGTAACGAGTGCTTCTGTGTGTATGTGTTTGTGGTGGGAGGGAACATCTTCATATCGGCTGAAAGAAAATCTATTAGCTGTTTGAACTGCACGCCCGGGTCATGCCGACAAAGAGAGCAGCAGATGAAGGCGCAGGCCTGTGCTGTCCAGGATGTAGTTCCTGGAGTTCTGGGCTGTCCAGGGCCCATGGGCACCATCGTGAACCCCCTGTAGGGAGAAGCGGTGGGCTGGAAACCCCCAGCGCAGACCCAGCAGATCACCGTTTTCCAAAAAGCCCCCAGAAGATCCTAATAGGTAGCCAGGACTGAGAATTGATATTTGAGAGAAATGAAATACCAGTTCCTCACAAAATGAAGTGATTTCTCTTCTAGAAACCTAGGGAGGCTCCATGAGATTACAGATGTGGACAATCGTGGAGCTCTCAGGGAGACTTTCCCCAGGGAGGAAGTACTGAAAGGCTTTGTTGAGTCACTTACAATGATGACAACTTTAAATGGGGGTTTTAGCTGCTTTTCTAACTTGCTCAGAAGATCAAAACTGACAATGTTGACCAAGCCATCTGTCAGGCGGTCCTTCCCGGTCACCACGACATTGATGTCGACTGGGTTCAGAGACGGCAGCCACCGACGGAAGGCCTGGGGGTGACAGGAGAGAACAAAACCCAAGTGAGGCTCTGGCCCGGCGGCTGCCAGCTGGGACGCCCACCAAGCCATCAGTGACTCTCTCCAGGTGGACCGAGGTTAGCGACCCCTGCAGGCACACTCGGTCTCCCCGCTCCCCACCCTCCTGCACTTGTCATACCCCTGTCCCTACGACTGAACTGTCTCTATGAACGGCCGTAGCCTGAGGAAGCCGACAGCTGCCCCTGAGTAGCCTGGAGCTGAGGAAAGCTACAGACGATGAACCACATCTTCCTTCCTTACCGCACCTGCTTATGGAGTTTTATTCATTTCACAGGACCACTCTGATCCCTGGGTTTATGGTCGACAAGCGCATGGCTAAGTGACAACACAACTCTCTCCAGGTGGACGGAGTCGTGTCGCGTTCTTCAGCCAAAAAGTTGCCTGGCAGACAGAACACCCCCTACCCACACCCCGTGCTGCTGGGTGTAAAATCCCGAGCCCAGTTAGGAGGTGTGACCTCAAAGTCCCGGAACCGCCCCTCACTAGCAGTAAGCGTGGTGCTTAGCCTCTTTGAGGGGCAGTTTTCTCATCTGTAAGTGGGGTTAATATCTCATGTCTATTCCACATGGCTACTTAAGGATTAAGGGAAATAAAGGGAGTAAAACTCTTCTGAAACAAGTGAAAGCTGTTGTCAGCAGGGACACCAGAGGCGCTCAGGAAGTGTCTGTGACAGACGCAAGTGAGTTAGAGCGTGGAAAGACTGTTCTTCTCCTTCCTGAAGGCCTGGGCTGATCCCAACTCAGAAAACCAGGGGCCTGACCTCAGGAAGCTATCTCATCTCCCTTCTCGCCCTCAGCTGACAGAGCTTCCGAGCTTCCCTGGGGCCTGCCCCCGAACAGTCATGTGGTGTCTCTGCCTCTGAGGAAAACTGTCCTTGTTAACGTGATGACACCAGGAAACTGACCTGCTCCCAGGTGAAGCGCACAGATGACGGTACCACCACCAGGAGGGGCCACTCCTTCCGGTAATAGGCCGCTATGCAGATGGCTTGGATGGTCTTCCCCAGGCCCATGTCATCAGCAAGCAGCAGGCGGCCTCTTTGTGCTATAGCAAAACTGAAGTGGACAAGGTCAGGATACAGCACGGCACACCTCCCAGGGCAGCGGTTAAACTGCCATTGCATAGCACAGGAAGCCACACCGCTGCTTGGAGGGGCTACCTGTTCATGAGCAACCTCTCCCCTAAGAAGAAAGACAGGGGCCACACAGGGGGCAGGGTGGTAGTAATCTAGAGAAGACTACAGACTGGGACAACGTGCTATGCTTAGTTGCTCAGCTGTCTGACTCTTTGCGACCCCATGGACTGTAGCCCACTGGGCTCCTCTGTCCATGGCGATTCTCCAGGCAAGAATACTGGAGTGGGTTGCCATGCCCTCCTCCAGGGGATCTTCCCAATCCAGGGATTGAATTCAGGTCTTCTACATTGCAGGCAGATTCTTTACTGTCTGAGCCACAAGCGACGCCCATGAATACTGGAGTGGGTAGCCTATCCCTTCTCCAGTGGATCTTCCCAACCGAGGAATTGAACAGCGGTCTCCTGCATTGCAGGTGGATTCTTTACCAGTTGAGCTACCAGGGAAATGTGTAGTCAAAGGATAAGGAGAAGCTCTAAGACCTTTAGGTCATGGAAGCAAAGTGGGTGGAGCTTTCAATAAGATGAGTTGCTCTCTGCCTGATGCAGGTGAGGCCCACAGGATGGAAGGGAAGAGAGTGGGAAAGCCTCCCTAAAGGGGCAGCTGGGAGGGCCGTGCTTGTCACGGGAGGGATCTGTTGGGAATGGAAGGGAAGAAAAGAAAGACGGTGGGATCAAAATATGGCTTTTCTCAAGTGAGATAGGACTCTGTATGCATAAGCATGGCAAAGACAGAAAACACTGGAGAAAAGAATGATGTCCAGAGAGAAGGATGGAACAAGAGTATTGGTTTAGGAGGGGCGTTGTGGCTCATCACCTAACAGCCTGCAACCGTGACGCTGACCCTCCAGGGCAGTAGCCCTGGCTAACAGTTTGTGAATAAGGCATGGGATTAGTACTCCACTCCTTCGGAGCCCCACTGGCCTGGGCTGTCGTTCAAAGTCCATCACCTGGGAGCTGTGTGCCTTTATGCAAGTGATCTATACCCTCCTCTTGCCTCAGCTGTCACATGGAATAACAGCCAGACCTACTCCAGAGAGTGTAGCAGGCATTCATATAATGTCTAAAAAACTTAAAATAGCACTTGGTGCCATCGTAACTGCTGGAAAAGTGTCTCTCTTATAACTAGTATTCCCTCAAATGAGAAAAATAACCAAGGCACAATGACAGTAACTTGCTTGACCCACATGATGAATCAGGAAAAGCTAAAAGGACCTCTGAAAGCCAGATACCTGGTCTCCTGCTCTAAACACCAATCCTCTTTCATCGGAATTCCTACAAAACTGACCATTTGCTCAGGAACCTGATAATAAGCCAGCTGACTAGTTCTTCTCCTTTCCTTCTTACACAGAAAATACAGAGGACATCCCCTCTTCTGATCAGCAGCTGGCATGGCCCACAAGAACTCCAGCCTGCACAGGTCTTTCTGAATTGCCTGAAAACAGCATTTCTGCCCTTCGGAAGCCAGTGACCAACCAAGGTGGGAAAGAGACCAGCGGGCCTGTGGGTGGCATGAGCCGAGGACACATACGTTACTTCTTATACTTTTTCAAGCAGAGTTTGTGCACCCTTGCCATCCAGAGTCCTGATTAACTTCATTTCAGTCGCTCAGTCATGTCCGACTCTGTGACCCCATGGACTGCAGCACACCAGGCTTTCCTGTCCATCACCATCTCCTGGAGCTTGCTCAAACTCATGCCCATTGAGTCAGTGATGCCATCCAACCATCTCATCCTCTGTTGTCCCCTACCTACTCCAGAGAGTGTAGCAGGCATTCATATAATGTCTAAAAAACTTAAAATAGCACTTGGTGCCATCGTAACTGCTGGAAAAGTGTCTCTCTTATAACTAGTATTCCCTCAAATGAGAAAAATAACCAAGGCACAATGACAGTAACTTGCTTGACCCACATGATGAATCAGGAAAAGCTAAAAGGACCTCTGAAAGCCAGATACCTGGTCTCCTGCTCTAAACACCAATCCTCTTTCATCGGAATTCCTACAAAACTGACCATTTGCTCAGGAACCTGATAATAAGCCAGCTGACTAGTTCTTCTCCTTTCCTTCTTACACAGAAAATACAGAGGACATCCCCTCTTCTGATCAGCAGCTGGCATGGCCCACAAGAACTCCAGCCTGCACAGGTCTTTCTGAATTGCCTGAAAACAGCATTTCTGCCCTTCGGAAGCCAGTGACCAACCAAGGTGGGAAAGAGACCAGCGGGCCTGTGGGTGGCATGAGCCGAGGACACATACGTTACTTCTTATACTTTTTCAAGCAGAGTTTGTGCACCCTTGCCATCCAGAGTCCTGATTAACTTCATTTCAGTCGCTCAGTCATGTCCGACTCTGTGACCCCATGGACTGCAGCACACCAGGCTTTCCTGTCCATCACCATCTCCTGGAGCTTGCTCAAACTCATGCCCATTGAGTCAGTGATGCCATCCAACCATCTCATCCTCTGTTGTCCCCTTCTCCTCCTGTCTTCAATCTTTCCCAGCATCAGGGTCTTTTCCAATGAGTCAGTTCTTCACATCAGATGGCCAAAGTACTGGAGTTTCAGCTTTAGCATCAGTCCTTCCAATGAATATTCAGGACTGAATATCCTTTAGGATTGATTGGTTTGATCTCTATGCAGTCAAAGGGACTCTCAAGAGTCTTCTCCAACACCACAGTTCAAAAGCATCAATTCTTCGGCACTCAGCTTTCTTTATGGTCCAACTCTCACATCCACACATGACTACTGGGAAAACTATAGCTTTGACTAGATGGACCTTTGTCAGTAAAGTAACGTCTTTGCTTTTTAATATGCTGTCTAAGTTAGGGGTTAACTTAGGGAACTAACTTAGGGAATTCCCTGATTAACTTAGGGAATTTGAAATCAATGGTTACAATCAGGCTTTGGTGATGGCACACTTGGGCTGTTTGATTCTAATCCCTAGATGCTTTCAGAAGGTTATGAAAGTGGAGTATTTACAAAAGAGGGGGCATCTGAGTCTAGTTCATGGTGATCGATACACCTGAACAGGAGAGACCATAAGAAGACAAAGGAAGAACCTACTTGACTCCGGCTCTCTGAAAGGGCAGCAGGCTAGACACAAGCTTGGAATCCACCCTGGACAGGTCTGCCTCGGGGATGTCTGCCACAGGAGAGAGAGATGTCTTCTGGAGCTGAGCGGCGAAAGCCAGGGTGAGGGTCTTGGGCAGAGGATCCAGCTGAACTTGTGGAAGGCAGCGCACTCTTTCCACTAGAAAGAACAGAGGTGTTAAGAATTGGAGTGTTAAGCCCGAGACTTCTGAGAGAAAAAGAAGGTGCTTTGAGATACAAAGTTCAAGGGCTGGGATTCTGCAGTGTGCCACCTTCTTCAAAAAAAGTAACTGGAGAGAAAACGGGGCACTGACGGAAGCATGGCAGAGCACCAGCTTCCTCCCCTGCTCTTAGCGCCCGCAGCCAAGAGGGCGCTCAGCAACGCAGAGCTGATCTTCACTACGCTCTGCCAGCACGGCAAAGAACTAACATGTTTTTGTGACTGATCTTTTTTAACCTGGTCATTTAAAAAATTATTTTAACATTTCCTTTCAATAAATAATGACCCATATCCTTCAAAAATTAGCCCAGTTAAAGCAAGACTTAAAGTGAATAAATCTTGCCTTGTTTTCATTCTCCTTATGTTTTATTTTGGTTCTGATATTTGAGAAGACGAAGAACTTAAGCCTCATGCTGTCCACAGGCAAGAAAGCACTGCGGTCCATGCAGAGAAACTGTGAGGTGTTTCCAAGAGAGAAGAGTAGCTGTGGCACCTGGATGGGAGGGGAGCATGGGGGAGTATGGATACATGTGTATGGCTGGGTCCCTCTGCTGTCCCCTGAAACTATCACAACATTGTTAACTGGCTATATTCCAATACAAAGTAAAAAGTATTAAAAATAAATAAAAGAAAAAAAATACATAAAATATCGGAAGCCGGGAGGTGGGGTTGGGGGGAGGGAGAAAAATCAGGACAGGAGAGCTATTTACAAATAACGACAAAGGGCAGAGTCCATGCCAAGGCCACCAACTGAGAACAATGATCATGGCCTTGGACTCTGGACATTTCCCATAAGAGAAAAAGCATCTCCTCTTGGGAGAGGTGGCCTGTGGACCAAACCAGTCTACTTATTGCTCTAATAAATAAAGTTTGTGGGGAGATAGCTGTCCCATGTTAGTGAGATAACATGAGATAACATGTCCACATGTTAGTGGACAGCCAATGGCGGCTATCAGCTAATGGTGCAGCTGAGTCCCGGGTACAGAGAGAGCCCAGCCCACAGAGCCTGAAGTATAAACTGTCCGGCCCTTTATAAAAGAACTTTACCAACCCCTGCTTAGCTTAGAGTCTACGCTGGGAGTGGCCACGGCTCTCTTTGAACTAAAGCTTATACTTCAGGGTCTTTACTTTCCTTCCATGCATGCGGCCTCCACACTCCAGTATAATGGATGGAGAGACCTTTTCTAGTCAGAGCCATAAAACCAGCTGGGAAAAACAAACGACCTAGGATCTACACGGAAATGAAAGCAAAGTAATTGCATTGATTTTTCTTTTTTGAAGGAATTTAGCTTCACTTGATTTCAAAAGAAAAACAAAACCAAACATCTTTATTCAGTACAGAAACAGAAAAAAAAAAAAAAAAACCTCAAGTTTCAAAGAAAACAGACTTCTGTAGGATGGGGGAAGGCAGGATAACACCAGTTAAAGTTAGAGAAAAGACAGAGCTAGAAATCCCTGGTAGTAGAATCATCATTAAACTACCAGTCACAGCCTGCTGTCCCACAGTTGCAGCTTTCAAGATGTCTCCCCTTTCATCATTTCCTTCAAAGACTCTAACTACAAGAGTGACCACTGTCTACAGATCCTCGATCACTCTTTACCCTTTACCTCTCAGGGGCACCCTGGGAGAGGTGTAGTAACCCACCAAGGGGCTCCCTGGATTCTCCAGGAATCCAGGTGAAGGAATCAGAGACAGAACTTGGGTCCATTTCATTTCTAACCCATGTTACTTGAGATTCTAAGGCTGTTGGTTCTCCATTTCACACGGTCATGTGTTTCTTAACCTCCCCACAAGGTATTCCAAAAGCCTTCAGCCACAACCATCAATTGCCGGTTGCAAATACTGAAGTGAATATGGAGGCTGAGCCATCTACCACCTCCTTAGATTGTGTTGCATTTTCAATACATTTAAATCCATTTGTCTTTCCCTAAATATTTCTGTTGTTGTTCAGTCACTAAGTCAGGTCTGACTCTTTGTGACCCCGCGGACTGCAGCATACCAGGCTTCTCTGTCTTTCATTATCTCCCAGAGTTTGCTCAAATTCTTGTCCACCGAGTTGGGGATGCTACTAGCCATCTCATCCCCTGCCGCTCCCTTCTCCTTTTGCCAGCATATATCTGGAAACTGTTTGCATGAATAGCATGACCCTGATAAGAAATTAGGTAACGCTGATAGCTTTAATAAAAGATAGACTGTTCGTATTGATGCCGACATACACTGTAAGCTTCCAAATTAAATCTGAACGTGCTGATTTCTGCACACTTCAAGAGGCTGAGCACTCCATGTGCTTTCAGAACCCATTTTCATTTTAATCCTAGTGATCTTCAGCACTCAGATACCTGATGAAAGCTAAGAAAGGGCTGATGATCCAGCTAGGGTGAAATGCAAGGCTTTGTGCGCATCATGTCCTTTCAGCCACTCAAGGGGGAAAAAAGAACCCTCTACCTGTTTCCTATCGACTGCTAGCTCCCCAAACCCTACGATGCTGGTTCAGCCCACAGAGTGTTTCCAAGATCGCCTGAATTCTCTGTCGGCGACTCTCTGCTACCCTTTCCCTGCACGGGGAGATCAGATGGATGTGCTATCTGGCTTCATGAGTCATCGAGAAGTCGTTTCTGTCAAACAGCTCTCTGGCAGAATGCTGCCGGCCCACATGGCAGAGAGATGTGGATGTGAATGTTTTCAAATAGCAGCCGAGAAGACGAAATCGCTGATTTGGGCATGCAAAACCCTTCTGGACTGTGACAGGCAGGGGAAAACAGAAGGCTTGCTGCCAATTTCGCTGTGGCCGGGAGGCCATGAGTCATCACTGAGAGAAGAGGGAGGAGGAACACTCAGAGGAGACTGGCCTGACCTGGAGGCCGGAGCAGCCACTGTATCTGCAGTGGGCACTCACACTCTCACGTCTTACTGTTATTTCTTAATTCGTTTCAGAGGCACATGGTCACTAGCTCAGGCCAATAATCTGATTTCACATACGAGATCTAGGGGTGGGAGAGAGGTCCAGACTCCCCAGGTTTATGATCTCTTACCAGAGGAACGGAACTGTGACATACGAGGCACTTTATCTCTCTAGTCTCTTAGCTCACAGACCTGGTTTCTCCATCTCCTACTGGCTCACATGACAAACTCAGAATCACAATTTTAATCAGACTTTACTGTGACCCTGCAAGGCTCCTGACAAGGAAAACAACTGTTTCCTTTCTCTGGGTCCAGATTTTTCCCCAATCTATGAAATGGGGAAAGGAGAAAAGGTAAGATACACTCAACTGAATGCAGAGTTCCAAAGAACAGAAAGGAGAGATAAGACAGTCTTCCTCAGTGAACAATGCAAAGAAATATAGGAAAACAACAGAACAGGAAAGAATAGAGATCTCTTCAAGAAAATTAGAGATACCAAGGGAACATTTCATGCAAAGATGGGCACAGAAATGGTATGGACCTAACAGAAGCAGAAGATATTAAGAAGTACTCAACTGAATGCAGAGTTCCAAAGAACAGAAAGGAGAGATAAGACAGTCTTCCTCAGTGAACAATGCAAAGAAATATAGGAAAACAACAGAACAGGAAAGAATAGAGATCTCTTCAAGAAAATTAGAGATACCAAGGGAACATTTCATGCAAAGATGGGCACAGAAATGGTATGGACCTAACAGAAGCAGAAGATATTAAGAAGAGATGGCAAAATATACAGAAGAACTATATAAGAGAGAACTCAATAACCCAAATAACTGTGAAGGTGGGATCACTCACCTAGAGCCAGACATCCTAGAGTGCAAAGTAGCGAGCCACAGGAAGCATCACTACAAACAAAGCTAGTGGAGGTGGTGGAATTCCAGCTGAGCTACTTCAATTCCTAAAAGATGATGCTATGAAAGTCCTGCAATCAATATGCCAGCAAATTTGGAAAACTCAACAGTGGCCACAGGACTGGAAAATGTCGGTGTTCACTATAATCCAGAAAGGCAACGGCAAAGAATGTTCAAACTACCACACAATTGCATTCATTTCACAAGCTAGCAAAGTAATGCTCAAAATTCTCCAAGCTAGGCTTCGACAGTACGTGAACCAAGCAAGAACTTCCAGGTGTTCAAACTGGATTTAGAAAAGGCAGAGGAATCAGAGATCAAATTGCCAACATCCACTGGATCATAGAAAAAGCAAGAGAGTTCCAGAAAAACATCTACTTTTGCTTCATTGACTACAGTAAAGCTTTTGACTGTGTGGACCACAACAAACTGTGGAAAATTCTCAAAGAGATGGGAATACCAGACCACCTTACCTGCCTCCTGAGAAATCTGTCTGCAGATCAAGAAGCAACAATTAGAACTGGACACGGAACAACAGACTGGTTCCAAAGTAGGAAAGGAGAACATCAAAGCTATATACTGTCACCCTGCTTATTTAACTTATATGCAGAGTACATCATATGAAATGTTGGGCTAGATGAAGCACAAGCTGGACTCAAGATTGCTGTGAGAAATATCAACAACCTCAGATACGCAGATGACACCACCTTTATGGCAGAAAGCGAAGAAGAACTAAAAAAACACCACCACCACCACCAAAAAAAAAAGTTGGCTTAAAACTCAACATTCAGAAAACTAAGATCATGGCATCTGGTCCCATCACTTCATGGCAAATAGACTGGCAAACAATGGAAACAGTGACAGACTTTCTTTTCTTGGGCTCCAAAATCACTGCAGATGGTGACTGCAGCCATGAAATTAAAAGACGCCTACTCCTTGGAAGAAAAGTTACGACCAATCTAGACAGCATGTTAAAAAGCAGAGACGTTACTTTGCCAACAAAGGTCCGTGTAGTCAAGGCTATGGTTTTTCCAGTGGTCATGCATGGACGTGAGAGTTGCACTATCAGTTCAGTTCAGTTCAGTCACTCAGTCGTGTCCAACTCTTTGCGACCCTGTGAATTGCAGCACACCAGGCCTCCCTATTCATCACCATCTCCCAGAGTTAACTCAGACTCACATCCATCGAGTCCATGATGCCATCCAGCCATCTCATCCTTGGTCGTCCCCTTCTCCTCCTGCCCCCAATCCCTCCCAGCATCAGAGTCTTTTCCAATGAGTCAACTTTTCTCATGAGGTGGCCAAAGTACTGGAGTTTCAGTGTTAGCATTGTTCCTTCCAAAGAAATCCCACAGTTGATCTCCTTGCAGTTGGACTATAAAGAAAGCTAAATGCCAAAGAGTTGATGCTTTTGAACTGTGGTACTGAAGACTCTTGAGAATCCCTTAGACTGCAAGGGGATCAAACCAATCAATCCTAAAGGAAATCAATCCTGAATATTCATTAGAAGGACTGACGCTAAAGCTGAAGCTCCAATACTTTGGCCACCTGATGGGGAGAAATGACTCATTAGAAAAGACCCTGATGCTGGGAAAGATTGAAGGCAGGAGGAGAAGGGGTGAACAGAGGAAGAGATAGTTGAATGGTGTCACCAACGCAATGGACATGAGTTTGAGCAAGCTCCAGGAGATGGTGAAGGACAGGGAAGCCTGGCCTGCTGTAGTCTGGGGTCTCAAAGAGTCAGACATAACTGAGCAGCTGAACAACAACAATAAGACACTGAAAATCAGTACACAGGGTCCTCGTTGCACCTCTGTTAAATTCTATGAACCATTACCATTCCTTCAGTTGTGTCCAACTCTGCAACCCTATGGACTAGAGCCCACCAGGCTTCTCTGTCCATGGGATTCTCCAGGCAACAGTACTAGAGTGGGCTGTCATGCCCTCCTCCAGGGAATTTTCCCAATCTAGGGATCAAACCTGTGTCTCTTACATCTCCTGCATTACCAGGTGGGTTCTGAACCATTACCGCCACCTAAGAAGCCCATCATTATAACGAATGCAAAAAAGGCAGTCCTAACTCTAGAAGTCGTAAATCAAGGTCCATGGAATTAGTAATATAAAAAACAAAATCTTTACATGTGGGGACTTCTCTGGTGGTCCAACAAATCTGCCGGTAATACAGGGGACAAGGGTCTGATCCCTAGTCGGGGAAGGAAGATTCCACATATTGCGTGCGGAGCAACAAGCCCTGAGCGCTGCAACTAGAGGCAACGAGGACCCTGAGTGCGCAACTAAAACCCAAGGCAGCCAAAGACAAATAAACAAAATAGATGCTTGGTGTTTTGTTTTTTTTAAAAAAAAAACCTTACACATGGCCTTTTCCCAGTGAAGACTCCATTGTTTCATCACATATTTCAATGAGTCCATGGCCCACAAGACTTGGAACCATTATATAACGCTACATGAGCTGCAAGTCATGGTTTTTCAATATTATATTCATCTGCTAATGCTGTAAATGTCCCGCTTTTTGTTGTTCCATAAAAGCCAAAGGCTTCATAGCTCACATATTTACATGTCTTTCTGTGGTTGAAAGACAAAGGGCTGAGAGAGAAAAACTAAATGTGACTGCTCATCAAAAATTCAGCTTAAGCCAGATAATTTGCTCAAGCCACAATTTCCAAACAGTTGCAGCTAAGGAGTCTCAGATAAATGTCAGCCACCCTTTTTGCCTCAGCTAGTGGCTACTGATGCTAAATAAGTAACTCATCATATTCAAACTGAACCCCAAATTTGCAGCAAGTTTTCCCTCAAGGAATCAAATGCTCTCCTCTCATATTTAATTTGTCAGTAGGATACATATGGATTAAATACCTTCCCTCCCTTTTTTTTTAACTGAAGGGCCAAATGCAACTCAGAATATTGAGCTACCTACCTGATGTCACACAGTAAATCACATAAAAAGGAGACAGAGGGAAGAGACCTCTTCCTTACACCCCTAGCCTGGTGGACACCTCCCCACCTTCACTGTGCTGGACAATGTCTCTCCTGGCCGGACAGGTACCATCCCTGGGACCAGAAAGTTCTCAGGGATCAAGCAAGGGGAACCTGTGCTGTGCCAGCTGCACACCCACTGAAGGATTTGAAGTCTGGAAGACAGGTGACAGACGAGCATTCCAGGACAGGCCAAGATATGACCCCATCACCCCACCCCACCCCTTCCTCAGGCATACTGGAATTCATTCATTGCCCCACCCAAGCAGAGCACAAAGAAGCAAAATGATAAGCCCAAACTGACTTCTTCTCACAGTTTATCTGTACACACAGCCTCACTTCCCTTGGTCAGGCTCCAAAGCGTGTACTAAACACCAGTGTGCCCTGGCCTTGGCTTCTGCCCCTGGCAGAACTCAGCCCATCAGCAAGCCCGTTACCACATGGCTCTCCCGTGTCCACAGACCATCTGGTTCTAGCAGGAAGTGAAGAGCCCACTCTTGCAGGGGATCTAAAGTAGCTTCCATCTAACGTCAGCAATCCTAGCTTGCCTGTGATTGCCAAAGCCCACGAACGCTCACTTCTCGATCTTCTGTGACGGGTGGGTGGGTGCACAGGCCTCGATCTTCTGTGATGGGTGGGCAGGTGCACAGCCCTCGAGTATCTGACTAGCACCGCCTCGGCCTGATGGAACACGTGGCCCTGTGTTTCCCTGAGCTGTCATAAAGCCACTATCACAGAGCGCAGGGGCATGGCTGAAGGCATCTTCGCCTTTCCCAGGCCTGCACTCAAGAGTGTCATGTTATCGCAGCAGAAGGGAGGAAGGAGGGGATTCTTTTAAAATATGTTACACTGGGGCTTCCGTGCTGGTGGAGTGATTAGGGGTCTGCTTGCCAATGCAGGGGACACAGGAAAGACCCCACATGCGTCGGGGCACCTGAACCCATGTGCCACAGCTACTGAGACTGTGCTCTGGAGCCTGTGCTCCGCGACAAGAGAAGCCGGCGCACGGCAGCTAAAGAAGGGTCCCCACCACAGCTACAGCAAGCCCAGGTGCAACAGCAGAGACCCGGCAGAGCCAAACGTACAGAAAGCTTCTTCAAAAAAAATACACTAAACCCGAGGCATGTGATTAAGGCTTAACAACAGCATGATATAAACAAGCAAGGTGGGCAGCTCACTGAGTTTACTGTATTCTTCCAGGAGAAAGCTCCACTTCCGGGTCTTGACATCTGCAACGACAAGAGACAAACAGGCAAACGTGACACCCTGCCCTCCTGCAAGGTCACCACACTTACTAATTCATCCCCTGGCTTCACAAAACCCCAGGAAGCTCAGGTGGTGGCGCCTTGTGCTGACCGTGTGCTGGGCAGCGGGGATAGAGAGATTGACAACACCTTTCATCGAGGCTTTCACAGAATTCAGGGAGGAAAGACAAGCAGACGTTGAGATGGCCATGGGTCGCTAAGGGTGGGGACAAAGGGAGTTATGTGGACAGAGGACCAGGGATGGGCTAGCGGGTGAGAAATGCCCTGAATCTCCAAGGCTGGGATAATAATATAGCTTGTACTTATTCAGTGCTTACTTTAAGCCAAGAAACTTATATGACCATGTCCTTGGTTCTTCAATGTGCTATAAGCTGGGCACCATTATTAGCAGCTTCATTCTGTGCACGGAAAACAAGCTACACGTGGTCGGAGTGGTCAAATCCCAGGTCTGCCACTTCCTGGCTGTGTGACTTTGGGCAAGTTACATAACTTCTCTGTGCCTCTGTTCCCACCATCTGCCAAAGGAGGATCCTAGAGCCCCTGCTTCATAGGGTTCTGGTACAGATCATGTAAAATTTAAATGTAAAATGCTTATAAAAGTGGTCTGGCAAACAATGCACTCAAAAAAGGGAAAACAATGATAACTTATTATGATGATGATGATGCCATCTTCTGATTAGTAGCATATAGCATAATCTACACACATTATTAATTATGAAGGGTATTTCCCTACCCAGCACTGACTTGTTACTTCTGGTTTTCCTACCAATCTACCTTCTGAGAAAATCAAGTAAGCTGCAACTCAGTAAATGCTTTCTGGGTAGTACAAGAGAATTCTCCTCTGTCTGGTCACTTAGGAAGCAAGGTAGTTAGGGAAAAGGCATCATGGACACTGAGTCCATGTCAAGAGAGAAGCAAGGTGGCCCAGGTGTAATCTAACAGAAAAACCAGAAGCAGACAGCCCACTCCTGATGTGGGAATAGTGCAGGAGGCCCTTTCTGACAACAGCTGGATCCTGATGGTGGCAGGGCAGCAAATGGATTGGGGGAAGGAGGAGAAGGGGACGACAGAGGATGAGATGGCTGGATGGCATCCCTGACTCGATGGACCTGAGTCTGAGTGAACACCGGGAGTTGGTGATGGACAGGGAGGCCTGGTGTGCTGCGATTCATGGGGTCACAAGGAGTTGGACACGACTGAGCGACTGAACTGAACTGATTCCTCCACAAACAGATCATGTCAGGAGTGTAATTTCAAAGGCCACACTTATCAGAAGTCACAGGTCATCAGTACTTGCCTTTTGAGGGCCACCCCAAGCAGAGGTCAAAGACCTGAGGGGTCCAGGGGAAGGGGGACAACACTCTCTGGACCTGGACTGGGCCCTGTGCATCACACCTAAACCCTACTCCCCAGCTGGGTCTCACCAGTCAAAACTATCCATCTAAAGGATAACAAGGCAGCAGCCAGCATCACCCTCTCCTAAAGGATCCCCAACCTCGAGGAAGGCTCTCTAAGCAAGTCATTCCACAGAGGCTTCATCCACGATGCTGCCTGAATGTCTCAAAGGCAAGAGGTTTAAAGGTTTGCTTTCTACCTGCCTGTGTGTGCTGTGCTAAGTCGCTTCAGTCGTGTCCGACTCCTTGCAACCCTATGAACCATAGCCCACCAGGCTCCTCTGACCATGGGATTCTCCAGGCAGGAATACTGGAGTGGGGTGCTACTTCTTCCTCCAGGGGACCCTGCCGACGCAGAGACTGAACCCGAGTCTCTTATGTCTCTGCATTGATAGGTGTGTTCTTTACCATTAGCGCCACCTGGGAAGCCCTTCTAACCTGCCTTAAAAAAAGCTAAAATCATTTGAAGAATGGGAATACAAAAGCCACACTGTTTTGCAAAGCAACAAGGCCCAAGCTAAGAATGAAACCCAAGCTAAGTTCAGAATTCCGCTCCTTACTCTGATGTGGCAGCTTTTGAAGAACCTCACACACAAAAAAATTAAGCAAAATTGCTCTGCTTTGTCTGGTGGATTTTAAGCCTAGCTGATTATTAGACTCACCTGAAGATTTTTTTTTTTTTAATGCCAACATCCAGGGCCCCACCTCAGGCCAATTAAATCAGTAGCTCTTGGTGGGAACCCAGCATCAACATTTACTCTGGGGGTTGGATCAGCCAATCTGTGATTCACTCACCACTCTAGGTGGTTGGGAGGCGGGCTCAAGCTTGAAAACCACTGGCTTAGTCGATGCAAAGAGTCGGACACGACTGAGCGACTGAACTGAACTGAGTCTATGCAAAGGCAATTATTTTTATGGCAAACACCTATTTTTCAAGCTCTCCTAAGGACAAGGTAAAACTAAATGGGTTTAAGTGGTTATGGCAGGAACTTGCCTGCTTCTACTAAGCAGCCACTGCCTAGGTGACCAGGGAAGGAGTCGTCTCTGGTAGGCCTTTAAGGACAAAGCAGACCCTACTACGTGCTCAACTATCTCAGTAACAATTTAGGGAACACCTTTCCACAGGAAGAGGAGCAGGTTAGGAAGGCTTTGCCAAGAAAGTCACTTCTGAATATTTAAAGAGACAGGAACACCTTGCTCTGAGATCATGGGCCACTCTGCCTTCTGGTAATTGGGCAGAGGCCAACTACTTGCCGTATTTTCTGGAGTCCATCTGTTTAAACAGCGCAATCAAGTCTTCTGAATAGCCGATGTCTGCCTCAAAGCGGGCCCGGGAGATGAGCACGCACTGCCCTTTGACAAAGGCCAGGGAGGGAGCTGCAGGAAGGCCGGCCTTGGCTGTAATGCCACTGCTGGTGGAGGGTGACTCCACGGGGCCCTCGGCCCCTTCCAAAGGCTGCAGGGTGATCCCCGGGAGGCGCTGGGCTGCTTTCACTGCGGAAGAAGAAAAGGACAGAGGTGATGACCTGGTAACTTTTAAGGCCCTGGCATGCTCAGGCAGGTAGGAGAGGAGGCAGGAGCAGGATGACAAGGAGGTGTGCTAGGCAGGCAGGAGACAAGAGGAGTAGTTAGATGGGGAAGGTGAGCAGGTGAGCTTTAACTGAAGGTTCAGAGATCTCAGGATTACCTGAATATAACTCTTCTATTCTTTGAGGTGAGGTGAAGTCACTCAGTCGTGTCCGACTCTTTGCGACCCCGTGGACTGTAACCTACTAGGCTTCTCTGTCCATGGGATTCTCCAGGCAAGAATACTGGAGTGGATTGCCATTTCCTTCTCCAGGGGCTCTTCCCGACCCAGGGATCGAACCCAGGTCTCCCGCATTGCAGGCAGACACTTTAACCTCTGAGCCACCAGGTTTTCCAATTTGAAACTCCTTCAGAAATGAACAAGGAGAAGAGGGGTCTCACCAGGATGAGTAAACTTATTAGATAATTTCTGCAGCTATGTCAGAGAAGCCACTGAAGGAAATCAACACACCTGAAATCAGCCCCTTAACCCTGTTCCCAGGTCACTGCTCTGTCCCTCACTGGGAGGACAAGGAAGGAGACACAGGACGGTCAGGCCACAAATGCAGTTTTGAACCTTGTTTTCTCTGTTACTGAGGCATTTTATAGATTAATAGACTTGACAACATAAAACTAAACAGTCAAAAAACGCAAACTGAAATGAAAGGCAAAACTACTGAATAAAGATATCTGCAAGAAATATGAAGAGAGCTCATACTTTAAAAAAATACTGAAACCACTAAGATACGTTAGGTAATCAACTCAAAAGGGGTGGGGGGATGACCAAAAGACATTTGAGAAACATGCAACTCTGCAAATAATCAGAGTAATAAAAAGCCAATTTTTACTTATTAAACTTGCAGAATTAGAAAAAATAGATATCTGAAAATCTTTTGGAAAACAATCTTGCAACACAGAGCAAGAGCTATAAAAAGTCATCATAATGATTCAACTTTTGGGAAATCTGTCTCAACTAACATAAATTGAAAACACAAAAATTTATAGACCAAGGTGTTCCTTACAGCTTTGATACTAGGGAAACTGGAAGCAAATTAATATTAAACAAAAAGAACATGATTTACCCAATTTATGACACATTCTTACAATGGAAGGTTATATAGCCTTCCATTAACTAATTAATTAATCTTCCATATATAGCCATTAATTTCAGCAGGGAGAAATTTTGGAAAACATAAAGGTACAAAAAACAATATTAAATCATCTTTTGGAGGTCAAAGTGGTCCAATAACAGACAGGTGCATTTTCATCATTTAGAATGAACTATTAAACATGCACCATTAAAATAAAAATGCTTTAGAACTTCCCTGGTCGCACAGTGGATAAGAATCTGCCTGCCCATTCAGAGGACATGTGGGAGGCGCTGGGCTGCTTTCACTGCGGAAGAAGAAAAGGACAGAGGTGATGACCTGGTAACTTTTAAGGCCCTGGCATGCTCAGGCAGGTAGGAGAGGAGGCAGGAGCAGGATGACAAGGAGGTGTGCTAGGCAGGCAGGAGACAAGAGGAGTAGTTAGATGGGGAAGGTGAGCAGGTGAGCTTTAACTGAAGGTTCAGAGATCTCAGGATTACCTGAATATAACTCTTCTATTCTTTGAGGTGAGGTGAAGTCACTCAGTCGTGTCCGACTCTTTGCGACCCCGTGGACTGTAACCTACTAGGCTTCTCTGTCCATGGGATTCTCCAGGCAAGAATACTGGAGTGGATTGCCATTTCCTTCTCCAGGGGCTCTTCCCGACCCAGGGATCGAACCCAGGTCTCCCGCATTGCAGGCAGACACTTTAACCTCTGAGCCACCAGGTTTTCCAATTTGAAACTCCTTCAGAAATGAACAAGGAGAAGAGGGGTCTCACCAGGATGAGTAAACTTATTAGATAATTTCTGCAGCTATGTCAGAGAAGCCACTGAAGGAAATCAACACACCTGAAATCAGCCCCTTAACCCTGTTCCCAGGTCACTGCTCTGTCCCTCACTGGGAGGACAAGGAAGGAGACACAGGACGGTCAGGCCACAAATGCAGTTTTGAACCTTGTTTTCTCTGTTACTGAGGCATTTTATAGATTAATAGACTTGACAACATAAAACTAAACAGTCAAAAAACGCAAACTGAAATGAAAGGCAAAACTACTGAATAAAGATATCTGCAAGAAATATGAAGAGAGCTCATACTTTAAAAAAATACTGAAACCACTAAGATACGTTAGGTAATCAACTCAAAAGGGGTGGGGGGATGACCAAAAGACATTTGAGAAACATGCAACTCTGCAAATAATCAGAGTAATAAAAAGCCAATTTTTACTTATTAAACTTGCAGAATTAGAAAAAATAGATATCTGAAAATCTTTTGGAAAACAATCTTGCAACACAGAGCAAGAGCTATAAAAAGTCATCATAATGATTCAACTTTTGGGAAATCTGTCTCAACTAACATAAATTGAAAACACAAAAATTTATAGACCAAGGTGTTCCTTACAGCTTTGATACTAGGGAAACTGGAAGCAAATTAATATTAAACAAAAAGAACATGATTTACCCAATTTATGACACATTCTTACAATGGAAGGTTATATAGCCTTCCATTAACTAATTAATTAATCTTCCATATATAGCCATTAATTTCAGCAGGGAGAAATTTTGGAAAACATAAAGGTACAAAAAACAATATTAAATCATCTTTTGGAGGTCAAAGTGGTCCAATAACAGACAGGTGCATTTTCATCATTTAGAATGAACTATTAAACATGCACCATTAAAATAAAAATGCTTTAGAACTTCCCTGGTCGCACAGTGGATAAGAATCTGCCTGCCCATTCAGAGGACATGGGTTTGATCCCAGGTCCAGGAAGATCCCACATGCCTCAGAGCAACTAAGCCTGTGCGCCATAACTACTAAGCCTGCTGCTGCTAGTACTGAAGCCTATATCCTAGCGCCTCTGCTCCGCAACAAGAGAAGCCACAACAATGAGAAACCTGCGCACTGCAACTAAGAGTAACTTCTGTTTGCTCAACCAGAGAAAGCTCATGCAAACCGCACAAAGCAATGAAGACCCAGGGCAACCCAAAATAAATATATAAATAAAAAATTAATAAAAATGCTTTATGCAGGAACACGAAGTGAAAAAGGCAAGATACAAATTATATTAAATATATAAAACACTGTATATTTTAATGCACAGGCAAAAAGGCTGGAAGGAACAAAACTAAAATGCTAATAGTGAGTGGGGACAGATGAGGGGCAGATGAGGGAGCTGGTTTTTCTTCTTTTGCGCATTGATATACTTTCCACATGGCCTACAAAGAGTGTGTGGTAGGGTTCGAAGAGTGTGTGGTAGAGTTAAAAAGTCAAAGTTCAGAGGTCAACCCAAATGAATAACAGAAAGACTGACAGTCTTCATAAATTATATTAATGACAAATATAATCTACTAAGATGACACAGCAAACATGAACCATCTGAAAATGAAGAAAGAAGGATAGAGGCACAAATTCATGACTGCTGCAAGGGTTTTTAAGATATACTTTGGTAGAAGCAGATTGTGCATGCAGAACACTGACAAGGATACAGGGGAGCTAAACGTTCCTGTTCAGCAAAATTCATCTGAAAGCTACACTGAGAATTCTGTGCCCAACAAACAGTTAAAAAAAAAAAATGAGGAGCATTACCAGAAATAATCATACTGCACAGAAAACCTAAATGAAAACCTAAATGAATTTGCAAAAGCAGACATCATCTGAGTCACCATGCATTATGGTCAGAGAACAGGAGTAAAAAGATGACAAATCAAACAAAACAGAGACTTTAAACAGTCTCTGTAGGTCACTTTTGTATACATATATAAAAGTATAGCGAAGAAAAAAAAAACAGGACATGAAAAAGATTTCCTAACAGTGGAAATCACTGGTTTAATATGCAACAATGCAACACCATGTATCAAGACCTGCACTGCAAGGTCTCTCCTCTTCCTAACACACAATAAATGGATTAAGATAATAGTAAGGACTTCCCTACCTCACTCCAGTACTCTTGCCTGGAAAATCCCATGGACGGAGGAACCTGGTAGGCTGCAGTCCATAGGGTCACAAAGAGTTGGACACGACTGAGTGACTTCACTTTCACTTTTCATTTTCACTTTCATGCACTGGAGAAGGACATGGCCACCCACTCCAGTGTTCTTGCCTAGAGAATCCCAGGGACGGGGGAGCCTGCTGGGCTGCCGTCTATGGGGTCACACAGAGTCGGACACGACTGAAGCGACTTAGCAGCAGCAGGAGCAGCAGCAAGGGCTTCCCTGGTGGCTCAGTGGTTTTGAATCCGCCTGCCAATGAAGGTGATCCCCGACCTGGGAAGATCCTACACGCTGCAGAGCACCTAAGCCCGTGCGTCTCAGCTACTGAGCCTGCGCTCTAGAGTTCGGGAGCCGCAAGTACAGGGTCCACATGCCGCAACCACTGAAGGCCACTCCCCCTAGAGCCCGTGCTCCCCAACAGGAGAAGCCACTGCAATGAGAAGCCCGCATACCACAACTAGAGAATAGCCTAAGCAGCAACGAACACCCAGCATGGCCAAAAATAAATAAATAGATAAAACAATAAAAGAAAGAAAATAATGGCAGAGGTGAGCTCTCCCAATCCTAATGGTATACATTTCAAGTGGAGGAGGCAAAAAAAAAAAAAAACCACCACACACAATACAGGAAGTTCTGCAGGGGGCTGTCTCATCACTTCCAGAAACTATACTAGTGATTCTAGAGAATTTTACTCCATGCCCCAAATCTGCGGAGGGGTAACTGCCCCGTGGATCCTCTGCTTTCCCCTTTTTGAACTGGGTGGGGAGAGAGAGGGCACTGACATGGCCAGTGAGGAGGAGGAGCAGAACGGGGCTGACACTGACCAGGTGCAGGCTCCAGGCATCAGAAGGCGACAAAACCTTGGTGCGGGATAGTCAACAAGATCACAGAAGACAGGAATGGTGCACCTGCGAGCCCTGACCACCAACAGATGTGGCACAGCCTGGCACCAGCCAGGGCAACGCCCCTTCCCTGCACCCTCAGGCTTGTGTTGTTGCTGAACTGTTTTTCTTCCTGGCAGCAGGGCCCACACAGCTACCTGGCATGGCTGGAGCCCACATTCTGGTGGGAATAGGTGTTCTGAAGTCAGATGGGCTGGGTTTGAATTCCAGTTGCACAACCTATTGGTTAGTGTGTGATCCTATGTTAGTTACAGAGCTTCTCTGGACCTCAGTTTCCCATCTGTAAAATGGTTGTTATAAGGAATAAAAGAGTTAGCAAATATATAAGGGGCTTAAAACAGCCTTGCATGTAGCAGGTTCTGATAAGTGCTAGCTTTTGTTAACATGATCAGTTATGTTCTCCCAAGGACCTGCCTCACTAGGCTAGCCATGGTGAGAAGTAAGAGGAACACTGGGGTGGCACCCCAAAAGCCATGTGAACCACCAGCTAGACTACATCTGCTACTTCTAAGGAACTCCTCAAGAGCAGCTTCTCCCTGCAAGAGGGGGCACTATACACCTACTTACTTAGGGGACCATAGTCAGTCATGCTGAAGTTCCACGTCTTGGTGGCAGGATCTGAAATGAAACAGAAGCACCCGGTTTACCCACAGTAAGGCCAAAGACTTGGCATGAGCAGTACTTGGACATTCAATAAAGGCTTGTTGAATGCATGCATGCATGCTAAATTCAAGACAGTTGACTGAAAAGCCCCTGCTGAGGTACAAAATCCCTGGAGAGAACAGACAGCAAACATACCTAGGACAACCACTTTGGTTCTGCCCTTCCAGATGAACTAACCTGAGCATGCCACTCCACCTGGCTAAGCCAGTTCTATTGCCTTTAAAATGGAAATAACATCTGCTTATGACAAAAAAAAAAAAATGTTGTTTGGCTTAAGTGCTACAATGCACACAAAGCAGCTGGCAGCAGGAGAATGGGCCTGTGAATAACTATGCATCCATTCTCCACATGGCCAGGAGACAGCCCCCAAGTGTGGCAGCTATTGGAAGGGATGGCTATTACAAAAGGAAACAGGAACTAAAATAGAAATTTTCTAACAACTGGATGGATAGAATGTGCCAATGCATCTTCTTCATATTTATGAGAAACTGTTAAGAGACTCTAGAAGTACGGAAAAAAAAATCTGAAAGAACCAGTTGGAAGACTCATTACCATAACTTCTGCTGGGCAGACTCTTAAACACTGCGATGAGCGCTTCGTTGTACCCAGTCTTCACCTGGAATCGCTCCCCGTCCGGATACACCTTCCCTGCTGGGAGCCTGCCACTCTGTGCAGCGGGGTCCCTGCTTTCTGTTGCAGTCTTCCTTCTGTCCTGGGCATCACACTCCCCGAAACGTTCTGCCCAGAGGTGGAGGGTCTCGCCATCCTAGCCTCTAATTCAGGATCCTTAGGAGGTTGTCCAGAGGAAGAGGCTGCTGTCTCCTGGAAATTCTTTGCTTTGGCCAAAGGCTCGTGAGTTGTGTTACCAAAGGGTGTTGACTGGGTCTCATGTGAAGCCTGAGGATGACCTTGACCTAACTCACAACCCCAGAGCTGTTGGCTGGGGACCCCGGGAGGACTGTTTGCCAGAGGGGGGGAGATCCCAGCGACAGTCACTTGATTTGGTGGGCGGGAGCTTGGGCAGGCTGTGGGCATCTCTTCTGGCCTCTGCCACATCCCCTTCGCCTGCTCAGAGGTGTTGGGTGGAAAACTGTGGGGATTTTGAGGCCTCTGGTCACCATGAGATGAACTGCTGGGATTTTGTTGTTTGAAAAAGATACCATGGCTCCCTGACTTAGAAGGGTCTCGGGGGAGGTTTGGGGACTGGCCCTGCTTGGACTGAGCAGGTTTCTGATGCTGTTCTGCTAATAGTTTCTCAGCTCTTCGGGCCAGAGCCTTCTGCCGATTTGTTTCAATTTTTCTCCTCTGCTCCTCTGTAAGAGGCAAGGACATTTTAATGGAGAGATGCTCGTGCAGGAATGTCAGTCTGTAATTGGAAACTTGGCAAAAGCTGAGAAAGGAAAAACAACATGGAAATAAGCGTTAATTTTTAAAATCTTTTGGCTTACCTTGATTTCAACAAGCTTTTGTCCGAGGAAATGCACAAGAAGTATAAACAAAGGATATATTAAAAGTTCTTTTATAATTAAACATACACACACATGACAAAAATCATGACCCTGACAAAAAAAGTAATAGCAAGGTCAATCAAGTCCAAGGTTGAAAAGGTATTTCAACTGCAATGTTTTTCTCCCTCTCATCCACCAGCCAACATGGTTAGTCATCAGATCCCAAGCAAGTTACGCAGTGCGATCTAAATCCATCAGATAAAGAGAAGGGAGCATTTCAAACTAAAAAGGATAATGGATTAGACTAACATAGACCAAAACAACTACATACCATGACGTGACATTTATAAAAGAGCCTCTTTCCAACCTGGAAGAAGGAAAAAAACATTAACATCACACAGACTGCACACTAAATTCACCCCTCAAATTGAATCCTGTTATTATTCCTAGCAAGGCAATCTGCAGGTGGTAAACCCATGACCAAGGAGCAACAAGTGACTCTTGGAAAAGAAAGGTGAAAACAGTAATACATGCTCATTGTACAAAGCCAGATGCTACATACAGATGTAAAGAAAAGAGTACAATTAGTCTGTAATCTCATCATCCATCAATAACCACTGTTCATAGGTGGTGGTTTAGTCATTAAATTGTATCCAACTCTTGTGACCTGATGGATGGCAGCCCGCCAGGCTCCTCTGCCCATGGGATTTCCCAGTTCTCGGGGGAGGTTTGGGGACTGGCCCTGCTTGGACTGAGCAGGTTTCTGATGCTGTTCTGCTAATAGTTTCTCAGCTCTTCGGGCCAGAGCCTTCTGCCGATTTGTTTCAATTTTTCTCCTCTGCTCCTCTGTAAGAGGCAAGGACATTTTAATGGAGAGATGCTCGTGCAGGAATGTCAGTCTGTAATTGGAAACTTGGCAAAAGCTGAGAAAGGAAAAACAACATGGAAATAAGCGTTAATTTTTAAAATCTTTTGGCTTACCTTGATTTCAACAAGCTTTTGTCCGAGGAAATGCACAAGAAGTATAAACAAAGGATATATTAAAAGTTCTTTTATAATTAAACATACACACACATGACAAAAATCATGACCCTGACAAAAAAAGTAATAGCAAGGTCAATCAAGTCCAAGGTTGAAAAGGTATTTCAACTGCAATGTTTTTCTCCCTCTCATCCACCAGCCAACATGAGTTAGTCATCAGATCCCAAGCAAGTTACGCAGTGCGATCTAAATCCATCAGATAAAGAGAAGGGAGCATTTCAAACTAAAAAGGATAATGGATTAGACTAACATAGACCAAAACAACTACATACCATGACGTGACATTTATAAAAGAGCCTCTTTCCAACCTGGAAGAAGGAAAAAAACATTAACATCACACAGACTGCACACTAAATTCACCCCTCAAATTGAATCCTGTTATTATTCCTAGCAAGGCAATCTGCAGGTGGTAAACCCATGACCAAGGAGCAACAAGTGACTCTTGGAAAAGAAAGGTGAAAACAGTAATACATGCTCATTGTACAAAGCCAGATGCTACATACAGATGTAAAGAAAAGAGTACAATTAGTCTGTAATCTCATCATCCATCAATAACCACTGTTCATAGGTGGTGGTTTAGTCATTAAATTGTATCCAACTCTTGTGACCTGATGGATGGCAGCCCGCCAGGCTCCTCTGCCCATGGGATTTCCCAGGCAAGAATATGGAGTGGGTTGCCATTTTCTTCTCCAGGGGATCTTCCCCACCCAGGGATCAAACCTGTGGCTCTTGCATTTCCTGCTTTGGCGGGCAAGATTATTTACCATCAAGCTACCAGGAAAGCCAGCTAGTGTTCATAGAGTACAGTACAATTCTTTTTTTCTATCCATATCCTTAGATACAGGTCCTGTATTTTGGAGATAGACGAATTTACTATAAATTATATGGGCTTCCCAGGTGGAGCTAGTGAAAAGTGAAAGAAAAGTGAAAGTCGCTTAGTCTTGTCCGACTCTTTGTGATCTCATGGACTATACGGTCCATGGAATTCTCCAGGCCAGAATACTGAAGTGGGTAGCCGTTCCATTCTCTAGAGGATCTTCCCAACCCAGGGACTGATCCCAGGTCTCCTGCATTGCGGAGGATTCATCAGCTGAGTCACCAGGGAGACCCTGGTTCTACTCCTGGGCAGGGAAGATCCCCTGGAGAAGGGATAGATAACCCACTCCAGTATTCCTGGGTTTCCCTGAGCGTTCAGATGGTAAAGAATCCACCTGCAATGCGAGAAACCTGGGTTCGGTCCCTGAGTTGGGAAGATCCCCTGGAAGAGTGGTAAAGAACCCACCTGCCAAAGCAAGAGCCCTAAGAGCCACGGGTGTTCTTGCCTGGAGAACCCCACAGACGGAGGAGCCTGGTGGGCCGCAGCCCACGGGTTCACAAAGAGTAGGACCCAACTGAAGCACAGCACAGCAGAATCTTTTACATACTGTATCCTGAGCCTGATTTTTTCCCCCAATTAATTCACTTAGGTCCTTTTTCCAAGAGCTGAGCCACTTTCACAACATTCTAGGCCCAGGCTCTTGACACCAACTTCTCTGGCTTGATTCAGAATAGAGTCGGCTCTCAATGGGCCACGTAACCTTTACAGTGATGACAGGGGAGTCGGGGTGGGGTACTCCAGAAAGAGCCTGGGGTTAAAAAGGTTTCCTTCCTCCTGCGACTGTCTTTGACCAGAACCCCCAAACATCTGTCCCCAGAGACCTCCCACTTACCCCAACCGCCAACAGTTAGGAAGAGGTTAGAGAAAGGCTTTGTTCCCGGGGCTCCGCTCAAGTTCTCAAGTTCCCTGGGCAAAACACTCCCGCCTAAACTTTCCATCCAGGGCTTTGCCGCGACCCCAAATTCTCCAGGTCCAAGGCCTGGTGCGCTGCCTCCACTAGCCAGGAGAGACGAGGCCGTGGATGAGATCCCATTGATCAGCCCCAAACCACAAAGCCATCCCACTACACGGAGGCTCCTCTTCTTTTTGCTAGGACCTGGGTTCCACTCCATTTGGGGGGCGCGCATCTCCCTCAGACTTGGCAGGACGGAAGCGCCATTCCCACCCCTATCACCTCCACTTGGATTCACCCTTTCCGTTGGCCACTCCCTGCTCCAGGCTCGTATTTGGTCTCGTCCTTCTCCGCCGCCTTCCTCCCAGTTTACCTTCTCGGCTGGTGAGACCTAGACCGGGAGCTTCATTCGCGCCAGATCCCGAACACAGGCGCGTCTCCAGAGCCCTCCTGAGCCAGGTTGCTCTTCCGGTGACTGGTTAGGCGCAGGTGTTCGAGTGCTTGCCAGTTCGCTCGCCTTATTTCAGTTCCCTGGCCTGAGAGGTAGTGTTAGTGGCAGTGTCGCTCATCGAGGAACTACATTTCCCAGTGGGCAAAGCGGTCCGAATTGCGCTTTTTTTTAAATATGAGAGTTCAGGAGGCGGGAGGCCGGAGCGGTACTGCGGAGCCTTCTGGGATTTGTAGTTTGAGCTAGGAGCCTGGTGCGCATTAGGAGAGACGCAACGTCATGGGCGGGGTGGAAATGGTACACCCTGGGAATTGTAGTCCTCTATTTCCTGATGATGAAGATGAAGCCCTAATCCTTTGGCCACCTGATGGGAAGAGCCGACTCATTCTAAAAGACCCTGTTGCTGGGAAAGATTTGAAGACAGGAGGAGGAGACGACAGAGGACGAGATGGTTGGGTAGCATCACCGACTGGATGGACAGGAGTTTGAGCAAGCTCTGGGAGACGGTGAAGGACAGGGAAGCCTGGCATGCTGCAGTTCATGGGGTCCCAGAGAATTGGACACCACTGAGCAAATGAAAAACAATTCTCTGAAAGGTTTCACCAAACTCCGGATCATTAAACCAGAGTTGTTGAGGTTTCCAAAACTAAAGTCTTGCTGTGAAAAACTGTCAGAGTTGTGGGGTTTTTGTTTTTCCATGCTCTTCCTTATTTTTAGTAGCACCCTGGAAGGAAGCAGTATGAGCTGTGCAAAATGTACAACATCATAATAACACAAGAATTTCATTTGACAAGTCAAAGATCCTGAATCTGTGGCTAATCTCGTAGTAATATGGAGAGCCGGGAGTCGTATTTGGTAGCCCTGGAAGACCAGTTCCTGATATTTATAACTTTGCAATTTAAGCATCACCTACTGTTCCAACGCCAACCTGACCTTCTTGAACCAAAGAGAATTAGCATTGTCGTCACTGTCATTATAATCATCCTTTTCATCTTCAATTGTCGTGTTGAGCATTTATGCTGAATTATCTCATTTAATCCTCACTACAATGTTAAGGAACACACAGTATTTGAGTCCCCCTTTTACAGATAGGAAAATGAACAGCTACTAGATAGCTTTTTCAAAGCCTTATTAGCCTATTTGTGGTTCTGACTCTAGAGCCCACACTTTTGAGAGAAAATTAGTAACCTGACACTATCAGAGTCAGTTTACCCCATTTCTGAGCACCAGCGTAAGGCTTGTTTCCATTCCATAATCAACTCCACTATTAAATATTGTTGGTAAATACAATATTCCCCTATCATCACTGTACACATGCTGCTGCTGCTGCTAAGTTGCTTCAGTCATGTCTGACTCTGTGTGACCCCATAGACGGCAGCCCACCAGGCTTCTCCAGGCAAGAACACTGGAGTGGGTTGCCATTTCTTTCTCCAATGCATGAAAGTGAAAATGAAAGTGAAGTTGCTCAGTCGTGTCCGACTCTTCGTAACCCCATGGACTGCAGCCTACCAGGCTCCTCCGTCCATGGGATTTTCCAGGCAAGAGTACTGGAGTGGGGTGCCATTGCCTTCTTCAAACGTTTAGCACTAGTGTTCAAATGTCAGCCTCACCCCTTTCGTTGGCCAATTCAGCACGCTGACCCTACCTCTATTTCCTCATCTGTAAAGTTACAGTAAGAAAACAGTACTACTTTTCTAAATCTTCTTGTGTTAAGGGTCAAATTGAGAAAATACAGGAGAAGCATTTAGGAAACTGTGAAATCTCAGAACAGATGGGAGAGAGACATTGCTATTATTTGAGATATATCTTCTTCGGTTCAGTCACTCAGTTGTGTCTGACTCTTTGCAGCTCCATGGACTGCAGCACACCAGGCTTCCCTGTCTGTCACCAACTTCCGGGCTTGCTCAGACTCATGTCCATCAAGTCAGTGATGCCATCCAACCATCTCATTCTCTGTTGTCCCCTTCTCCTGCCTTCAAATATCTTCTTAGGTCTTTCATTACTTGTACCCAGAAGCCATTTCCTACTATGTAGTGTGAGCAAGAATGAATGAACATCTTTCCCTGCCCCTTCTGTCCCCCAACAGAGTCAGTTACTTTGCTAAAAAGCTGGGTGCTGGGCACTCCACCCACATCCTCCACCCATTCATGCAACAGTCACTGCCCTTGGCAGTTGGCTTTCTTGTAAAATGACATATTGCCCTTTGATGTGTGCTAAGCAGGCATGGGGACCAGCAGAGCTTGGGTTCTAATATTCCTATAAATTCATGGGATCAAATCCTAATTCGGGAAGACTAGATTAACTAAAAGGTGTGCTTACTGTTCTAGTGCAAACATTCTAAAATTCTAAGATTAGGAAATTAGACTAAGAATTAGCTTTAAAAAAATTGTCTTCAGAAAGTAAACGAATCAAACACCACTCAGTGGTCACATCCGCTTTGTCAACAGCACCACTGATTAAGTACTGTTATATGCAAGGCTTCTTTGTTTAAATTTCTGTACTTCCAAAGTTCTTCAGGCAACTTATAGTAAAAATTCATTCACTGAAGAGATTTTAAAGTCTTGGAAGAAAACATGAGAGACAGAGATTAGAGGGAGAGGTGAGAGTAATTGTAAAAGCTGAGCTCCAGATTGACTCAGAGCTTCCTCGCAGCTACAGCAAAAAAAGAAAAAAGGAAAAGGAAACAAACACTGTGCAAGGCCATGAGATAAATACCACGCAGCTGAAACTCCCAAACACTGGTCAGCTGGGCAGTGTCTGCTGGTTTGAAACATTACCTGGTTGCCTTATATGCACACAAACAAAAGGAAAATGTGATAAGTAGCTTGTAAAGTTATTTTAAAATGATTTATATAAAATTACATAAAATGGCTCGAAGGCTCATTTTGTTTTGGGTTGGCCAATAGTTCATTCAGGATAGTGTGGGAAAACCCAAATGAGCTTTTGGCCAGCCCAATAGTTTTTAAAAGATTAACTAGTTTTTCTTTAGGAAAGTGAAGAATGTCATAAATGTCTTCATTTAGCAAAATTAAAAGTAGTTTCCCTTTCAAAAATACCCAATAATATTTAGTCTGTGAAATCCAAAAATCTGACAGACACACTTATAAGGGATTCCAGTGATAAGATCCACTTCCTGTTCCTCCAAAGGTTATATTATTTGGAAGATAGAAGACAAATAGCTAAAATTGTCAGATTTAGCAAATGTCTCAAATATTTGTTCCCAGTAGTGCATGAGACATGCTTTTATTAAAAAGCAATTATTTATCTGAAATTTTAATTTTACTGAGGGTCCTATATCTTACCTGACAAACCATAAAAACAGCCCACCCCTTTTGTATCTGTGAGCAGTGAACCAATATGCATTGATAGTGTAGATACAGGATTCACAAATACATTGATGTGGAATTTTACAGCTGTAACTAGACTATCCGGTTTTACAAATGAGGAGACAGAGGCCAGACCAGCTGCAGGTTCAGACAGCACCTTTGTGTGTTGTAAAAACACACCTAGAGGATTTAGCTGTGCCTGACAGCAAGGACCAGGCAGAGGCAGGGCTGGAATGGGGAACATCAGTCCCACCGCAGGACTTTTCTGACACTGGTTAAACATACAAGTAGCTGTTGCATGCTTGCCCTTGCTTAGCAGTATGTTTGGGTACCTACTGCAGCCCTTCCCCTGGAGCTTACATGCTAGTGATACAGGCACTGGGCTTCCCCCTTCCCTGTTTCTGATCCCCTAGTGACAGTCCTTTGGGAAGAGAATTTTTGACAGGCACCTCAAGGGCTTGCCATCACTCAAGTTAATTACACCTAGAGCACTGTGATAAGATTTGGGAGCAGATGCAAGACTTTGGGTGGATAAGGAGGCTGTTCCTACCTCGAGTGCTGCCAGTAAGTGAAGGTATTTGCATATCCAAAGCACAGAGGAGCCATGTGAAGGTTTATAAGCCAAGAAATTCACCTTCTTAGCAGTTGTTCCATTCTGATGGACTTAATTGCTTTGAGTCTGACAGTTGAGCTTTTCTCCCTCCTCTCATCTGCACCCCCCACCTCCCTGCTCTGCCAAAGCTCTAAATGTATAAAGACAGAAACTCAGTATCATTTCTACACTGTGCATTCCACAGTTAGGTGTGAATGTTCTCCAAGCATCTTAATTTCTCATAAAGATGAGAAATTATTATTCTTGCCTGGAAAACATCATGGACAGAGGAATCTGACAGGCTACAGTCGGTGGGGCTGCAAAGAGTCGGACACAACTCAGCAACTAACACACTTGGGTCTTAGTGGCTGTGATTAATTCACAAACCTCTCCCTCAAATCTGGCACATTTCTGTTGCAACGACTTTGCCAAAAGCACCCCCCATCCATTATCCTGTTCCAGTTTCCTTAAACTTGTGAAATTTTACTTTTTTGTTTCTCCAAAATCACAAACTCCATTTTATGCATCCATCCATTCATATATTCATTTAGCAACAATTCAAGGACCTGCTATGATCCATACATATGATGTGCAGAGGCCCTGGGGTTGTCACAGTCAATAAAAACCCAGAGATGTCACCCTTTCTTCTTAAAACTTACAGTCTAGTTGGGGAGGCAGACACATACATGCAAAAAGGAAACAAACTAAATAATAAGTCTTTAAAAAACCTAAACAGAGGGCTCCAAAAAAGATGAAAGGAACTAGTTCACAGTGGTCAGGAAAGGCCTCCTCAAAGGGAGGCATTGAAGCTGAGAGCAGAGGATGAGGGGAGGTGGTCATGAAAATATTGGAGGGAGGAGGGTCCTGAGCCCAAGGGACCCAGACAAGAAAGAGCTGGGCATGTCTGGAGCTAAAAGAAGGCAAGTGTGGCTGCAGGACAGTGGGAAGGAAGGCAGGGGGCACACAGGGAGGCTGGAGAGGCCCGTAGGGCAGATAATGCCAGGATCCCGCATGACTGTTTGGATTTTAAATGTTTAGGGAGCTGTGGGGACCCACTGGAAGGATTCACCCTGAAATAGTGTGATTTGGTATCTTAGGAAGATTGCTCTTGCTGCTCAGTGGAGATATCCCTGGAGGAAGGGGAGAGTGCCAACAGGAAGGCCTTTTGGGAAGCCACTTAGGAAGGAGTCCAGACCAGAGAGCATGGTGGCCTGGCGAGACAGTCATGTTCGAAAGATGGTGGAGGAAGACTCCAGCACTGCGTCCCCTTCTCAGGGAGCCTGACTGTCTGAGGCTGCCAGGAGCCAGCGGGAGTCCAATAATATTTAGTCTGTGAAATCCAAAAATCTGACAGACACACTTATAAGGGATTCCAGTGATAAGATCCACTTCCTGTTCCTCCAAAGGTTATATTATTTGGAAGATAGAAGACAAATAGCTAAAATTGTCAGATTTAGCAAATGTCTCAAATATTTGTTCCCAGTAGTGCATGAGACATGCTTTTATTAAAAAGCAATTATTTATCTGAAATTTTAATTTTACTGAGGGTCCTATATCTTACCTGACAAACCATAAAAACAGCCCACCCCTTTTGTATCTGTGAGCAGTGAACCAATATGCATTGATAGTGTAGATACAGGATTCACAAATACATTGATGTGGAATTTTACAGCTGTAACTAGACTATCCGGTTTTACAAATGAGGAGACAGAGGCCAGACCAGCTGCAGGTTCAGACAGCACCTTTGTGTGTTGTAAAAACACACCTAGAGGATTTAGCTGTGCCTGACAGCAAGGACCAGGCAGAGGCAGGGCTGGAATGGGGAACATCAGTCCCACCGCAGGACTTTTCTGACACTGGTTAAACATACAAGTAGCTGTTGCATGCTTGCCCTTGCTTAGCAGTATGTTTGGGTACCTACTGCAGCCCTTCCCCTGGAGCTTACATGCTAGTGATACAGGCACTGGGCTTCCCCCTTCCCTGTTTCTGATCCCCTAGTGACAGTCCTTTGGGAAGAGAATTTTTGACAGGCACCTCAAGGGCTTGCCATCACTCAAGTTAATTACACCTAGAGCACTGTGATAAGATTTGGGAGCAGATGCAAGACTTTGGGTGGATAAGGAGGCTGTTCCTACCTCGAGTGCTGCCAGTAAGTGAAGGTATTTGCATATCCAAAGCACAGAGGAGCCATGTGAAGGTTTATAAGCCAAGAAATTCACCTTCCTTAGCAGTTGTTCCATTCTGATGGACTTAATTGCTTTGAGTCTGACAGTTGAGCTTTTCTCCCTCCTCTCATCTGCACCCCCCACCTCCCTGCTCTGCCAAAGCTCTAAATGTATAAAGACAGAAACTCAGTATCATTTCTACACTGTGCATTCCACAGTTAGGTGTGAATGTTCTCCAAGCATCTTAATTTCTCATAAAGATGAGAAATTATTATTCTTGCCTGGAAAACATCATGGACAGAGGAATCTGACAGGCTACAGTCGGTGGGGCTGCAAAGAGTCGGACACAACTCAGCAACTAACACACTTGGGTCTTAGTGGCTGTGATTAATTCACAAACCTCTCCCTCAAATCTGGCACATTTCTGTTGCAACGACTTTGCCAAAAGCACCCCCCATCCATTATCCTGTTCCAGTTTCCTTAAACTTGTGAAATTTTACTTTTTTGTTTCTCCAAAATCACAAACTCCATTTTATGCATCCATCCATTCATATATTCATTTAGCAACAATTCAAGGACCTGCTATGATCCATACATATGATGTGCAGAGGCCCTGGGGTTGTCACAGTCAATAAAAACCCAGAGATGTCACCCTTTCTTCTTAAAACTTACAGTCTAGTTGGGGAGGCAGACACATACATGCAAAAAGGAAACAAACTAAATAATAAGTCTTTAAAAAACCTAAACAGAGGGCTCCAAAAAAGATGAAAGGAACTAGTTCACAGTGGTCAGGAAAGGCCTCCTCAAAGGGAGGCATTGAAGCTGAGAGCAGAGGATGAGGGGAGGTGGTCATGAAAATATTGGAGGGAGGAGGGTCCTGAGCCCAAGGGACCCAGACAAGAAAGAGCTGGGCATGTCTGGAGCTAAAAGAAGGCAAGTGTGGCTGCAGGACAGTGGGAAGGAAGGCAGGGGGCACACAGGGAGGCTGGAGAGGCCCGTAGGGCAGATAATGCCAGGATCCCGCATGACTGTTTGGATTTTAAATGTTTAGGGAGCTGTGGGGACCCACTGGAAGGATTCACCCTGAAATAGTGTGATTTGGTATCTTAGGAAGATTGCTCTTGCTGCTCAGTGGAGATATCCCTGGAGGAAGGGGAGAGTGCCAACAGGAAGGCCTTTTGGGAAGCCACTTAGGAAGGAGTCCAGACCAGAGAGCATGGTGGCCTGGCGAGACAGTCATGTTCGAAAGATGGTGGAGGAAGACTCCAGCACTGCGTCCCCTTCTCAGGGAGCCTGACTGTCTGAGGCTGCCAGGAGCCAGCGGGAGGAATCCTACCCGTGACAAGGTCATGCGGCAGAGATCTGATGTGCAAGGTCGAGTCAGAGCTCAGGTTTTCCCCCTGGTATTTCCTGAGCATGTACCCCAAAATAAGAATATGCCTGCCTTATTGTATTGTACTTTTCCACTCTCCTGACTTACTCTGGAAAAAGTCATCTCAAGGCTTTAGTCTTCTGCATTTGAAAGGGTGTTTCAATCCAAAAACCCCTCTGATGGCTTTCTAGCCTGCCTGCAGGACTCATACAGCCGCGCACGTGATTGTTTGAGGCCTCTCGACCATGGGAGGCACAGGAAGCTTAAATCATCCTAGGAATGTAGGGGCTTCCAAGCAGTCAAAATCATCAGAATAAGACAGATTAAAGGTTTCATTTGTTGAGCCAATACTTGCTGCCAAATTTTCATATCCTTTATTTTTAGATATAGTTTGTATATAGAAAAACAAGTAGTGGACCTGGTATTAGCAACATTAGATCTTTGAGTTGAGTGCTTTCTTTGTTCTAACCCATTGCACCTTTGTTCTACAGGAAGGTAGCTTTATTTAGTACTTTGAGGGTGATGCAGAGTAAAGAAAAAACACTTTTAGGGAAAAGGAGTTTTCTGGTTTGATAGACAATTATCCAGGAAGAGAGCCATAAAAATGTTAACAAGCCTCTTGGCCAGAAGATAACGTAAACCACCTGAGACCTTTTGTATACTGGAGGGTATGCAAAAAGAAAGCCTGTCTCAGTGAGGGTCAGGACTGCTGCCCCTGCATAACTCTGCATATTTCATTATTTCCTTATGTACAACTTGGGGTACATAAGCTGATTTTGAAATAGTTTTTGGAGTCTTGCACAGATGCTGGGCTTTCCCACGTCGTTCTTTTCTCCCCTTTTTCGGCTGAATTCCCATCTGGGCCGTGGAGATGGACCATGTCTACTTACTTGTCCCGGCTTTTAAGATCCATAAGAGAGAGAGCCCAAGGCGGGGCACTCTCCGGTATTCAAACGGACGCCGGTGGCCTAACGTAGATGGTGCAAGTTCCTTGTCTGGAACCTTATTGGCTTTCTATGTATGCAAGTTATTCAGTCTCTTTTCTCCACTTAATTTTCCTACTATATAATTGCTTCCTAATCTGATCTTATATCTCTAAATAACTAAGTTTTTCCTCACCTATCCGTCTCCCCTTCGAATCACCCTGGATCCACCGGGGCTGGACCCCGGCACGAGCCCAGCACACAGCGTGCAGAGACGTCCGTTGCTCACCTCCCGCTGGTGGCGATGGACCTGAAGTTGCTCGGAAAGGCTGGGGAAGTAAACAGAACTCTCTTAACGCACTGCTGTGTTTTTCTGTACACTAGGGAGCTTCTTTACAGAGATATGAATTGGAAAACTTCTGTTCTTTCATGATGATTAAAGGAATATGGAGGCAAAGAGGAGATAAGTAGCTTGTTCGAGGATATAGATACCACTGGAGCCCAAACTTGACCTCAGATGTCCTGCCTCCTACTTCTTATCCAGGTTGCTGCTCCGTAGGTGCTACAACAAGGGAAGAACCTTCAGACTTGGGTTAGTATTCTACGTTTGATACACAGTAGATAATCCACCTCATGGGAAATTGCCCAGGTGGTAGCACACAATTTGCGTTTTGTTTTTTTGTTCAATTGCTGAGTCGTGTCTAGTCTTCAGGACCCCATGGGCTGCAGCACGCCAGGTTTCCTTGTCCTTCACTGTCTTCCTGAGTTCGAGCAAACTCATGTCCATTGAGTCAGTGATGCCATCCAACCATCTTATCCTCAGTCGCCACCTTCTCTTCTTGTCCTGTCTTTACCAGCATCAGTCTTTCGGATTAGGAGTCATTGGCTTGGTGCAATATCCCTGAAGGCCACCAGGGGGCGAATAATAGTCCATGAGCCCAGCCTGTGTTATTCACTCTGTGTGGACTCTTCTTGCTTCCTGGTGGCTCAGCTGGTGAAGAATCCACCTGCAATGCAGAAGAGCTGGGTTTGATCCCTGGGTTGGGAAGATCCCCTGGAGAAGGGAACAGCTACCTGTTAGGACCTCACTGGAGCCAGGACAGGCTCTAAGGGGCAGGCTAGGCCTGAGGTTTAGTCTCTCAGAAAGCTGAGGCACTGGGAACTCCCGCAAGCAGTGTAGCTTGACCAATCAGAAAAAATCCCCGTAGCCTCCCGCCCTCATCAGACCCGAGCCAATCTGGATAGGGAAGCGAGGTTTACAAGTCCCGCGTGCCTACGATTTAGCCAAGCAGCTATGCTGTTACAAAGAACCGTCTGTATAAAAGTAGATGTGATTCAGAGCTCGGGGCTCTCGTCAAGACTCCATTGTGCTGGGTGAGACGGGAACCCTAGCTCGAGCTAGAAATAAAACCCCTTTATGCTTTTGCATTGCTGTGGACGTCTTATTCTCTGTTTTGGGGACTCGGACTTCGGGCACAACACTACCCACTCCAGTGCTCTGGCCTGGAGAATTCCATGGATTGCATAGTCCTTGGAGTCGCAAAGAGCTGGACGTGACTGAACAACTTTCACGTTTCTCGGTTTATGCTTCGTCTCTTACTATGTCTTTCTTTTTTGTATTGTACAGTATTACATTTATTACCTGTTTGTTCTTCCCTTTCCCGACCTCTGTTTCTGTAACCCCATATCCAGCCTGCCCACATCATGGAAATAAAACATTTTTAGTAGTTTTTTGTATGTCATGAATTTTCCCTGGTTTTCCGTTGCCAAAGACTGTGAGCCTAACAGTTTATATTTCCCTCCTCTAGCTTTTCCCTGCTTGCTTTAAAGCATCCTCCTACTTCTTATCCAGGTTGCTGCTCCGTAGGTGCTACAACAAGGGAAGAACCTTCAGACTTGGGTTAGTATTCTACGTTTGATACACAGTAGATAATCCACCTCATGGGAAATTGCCCAGGTGGTAGCACACAATTTGCGTTTTGTTTTTTTGTTCAATTGCTGAGTCGTGTCCTAGTCTTCAGGACCCCATGGGCTGCAGCACGCCAGGTTTCCTTGTCCTTCACTGTCTTCCTGAGTTCGAGCAAACTCATGTCCATTGAGTCAGTGATGCCATCCAACCATCTTATCCTCAGTCGCCACCTTCTCTTCTTGTCCTGTCTTTACCAGCATCAGTCTTTCGGATTAGGAGTCATTGGCTTGGTGCAATATCCCTGAAGGCCACCAGGGGGCGAATAATAGTCCATGAGCCCAGCCTGTGTTATTCACTCTGTGTGGACTCTTCTTGCTTCCTGGTGGCTCAGCTGGTGAAGAATCCACCTGCAATGCAGAAGAGCTGGGTTTGATCCCTGGGTTGGGAAGATCCCCTGGAGAAGGGAACAGCTACCTGTTAGGACCTCACTGGAGCCAGGACAGGCTCTAAGGGGCAGGCTAGGCCTGAGGTTTAGTCTCTCGGAAAGCTGAGGCACTGGGAACTCCCGCAAGCAGTGTAGCTTGACCAATCAGAAAAAATCCCCGTAGCCTCCCGCCCTCATCAGACCCGAGCCAATCTGGATAGGGAAGCGAGGTTTACAAGTCCCGCGTGCCTACGATTTAGCCAAGCAGCTATGCTGTTACAAAGAACCGTCTGTATAAAAGTAGATGTGATTCAGAGCTCGGGGCTCTCGTCAAGACTCCATTGTGCTGGGTGAGACGGGAACCCTAGCTCGAGCTAGAAATAAAACCCCTTTATGCTTTTGCATTGCTGTGGACGTCTTATTCTCTGTTTTGGGGACTCGGACTTCGGGCACAACACTACCCACTCCAGTGCTCTGGCCTGGAGAATTCCATGGATTGCATAGTCCTGGAGTCGCAAAGAGCTGGACGTGACTGAACAACTTTCACGTTTCTCGGTTTATGCTTCGTCTCTTACTATGTCTTTCTTTTTTGTATTGTACAGTATTACATTTATTACCTGTTTGTTCTTCCCTTTCCCGACCTCTGTTTCTGTAACCCCATATCCAGCCTGCCCACATCATGGAAATAAAACATTTTTAGTAGTTTTTTGTATGTCATGAATTTTCCCTGGTTTTCCGTTGCCAAAGACTGTGAGCCTAACAGTTTATATTTCCCTCCTCTAGCTTTTCCCTGCTTGCTTTAAAGCAATATTTATTCATTTGGCTCCATTCTGCCAGGTCTTAGTTTCAGCACATGAGACCTTTAGCTGCAGCATCTGGGATCTACTTCCCTGGCCCAGGATTGAACTCGAGCCCCCTGCACTAGGACCACCAGGGAAGTCCCTTCCCACTTACATTGGCTTGATTTTTACTTCTGCAGCCATAAACTGCCTTCCCTCCCTTCAATAGAAAAAGAAAGGAGATCCACTCCTGATTCAACTGAAACATCGCACAAACCAAAGGTCTTTCAATCGATAAGGAATTTCAAAATAGGGGTCAATTTAAGTGGCCTTGAGGACTGCATGCTGTCTCCACTGTAACTAAGACAGCATGTGAATAACCATCCAAAGTGTGGAATTCCTCTGGATCTGGAAAACACACCTCTCCTTCCTACCCTGACTCCAGTATTTCACATTTTTTACCTGTCAGACGATTCTCCTTAGTGTCCATTCCAAATTCTCTGCAAGTGCAGTTTTTTCTGTCTATGGGAGAGAGAGAGAGAGAGATGGAGGGAGCCGCTAGCCATTTGATGTTCCTGTTGACCTGGGGCTTGTGATCAATCCCTTCCGCAGAGCCAGGCTGCAAGCTGCAGGGTGAGGCATTAGAGGGGTGAGGATGCAGGTTGGCCATCTGCTGCAAACCGAGCTATTTCCATCCGCATTAGAAGGAGGCAAGCTCAGACTAAATCACAGAGCAGGAATAGTCCCATATTCACGAGGGTAAATTATCCTAATTGAGTGGTTAAGAGAACGAATGCTTTCTAGGTAGTTTACAGTAAAGGACCTCCTTCTCCTGGCTGCACTAACAGCAAACCACGGGCCATCAGATCCATTTGGGAAAGAGCATTAGCATCCAGGCCACGCACCTCCTTGGTCCTACAACCCCTGTTTCCAGGAAATCAAGCTTTCTCTGAGCAATCAGCTCATTATGATTTGAGTTTTTATTTTGCTCTTGTAAGCTACTGATAGAGCCGGGACTTTCTCCTTAACCCTACTTGTGCAGCAAGTGATGTGTAGTCCGGTATCACATACTCAAGCGTTTTAGACTCAGGCCCAGAGTCTCTATTTTCAAACGATAGGGGTAAATTCCCAACCTTCTGATACCCTGTTTCCATTTAAACAGGAAACTCCAGAATTCCTTCTCAGGGGCGCTCTCTAGCTTACTATAGGCACCTCCTTCTCTGCTTGTCAACAAATGAAAACTGATTTGCTTTTTGAACAGTTTAAAAGTCCTGTTTCATGCTATCTGTTGGAGAGATAGTATTTTAAAATATTAATTAAAAACAATATATTTTTTTGAATAGGCAATACATTCACATGATTCAAGTTCTATGCACATGTAAGTGTGAAATATTTTTTTTTCCCAAGCTGGAAGCAGATTTAACATGAAGTTACATGAGTTTCAGCTTTAGGTACCTCTTTGCATGGGTCTCTTCTTAGGCCCTGTTAGGCACCTGATTCTCTATTCATTTTATATTATTTTTTCTTTAAAAGCTGTCCTGACCAAACTATGAGTTTCACTGCCTCCAAGACTTGAATTTGCCTCTGTTTGCACCTCTGGCTTTTAGCCTCCCTGCCCAACAGTCAATATTAGTTATCACATTAGTGCATATGCTTCTGGGTATATTTTAGGTGTGTGCTAACTCGCTTCAGTCGTGTGCGACTCTTTGTGACTTTATGAACTGTAGCCCACCAGGCTCCTCTGTCCATGGGATTCTCCAGGCAAGAATACTGGAGTGAGTTACCACGCCCTCCTCCAGGGGTTCTTCCCCATCCAGGGATCTAACCCAGGATTTAAACCTTCATCTCTTATGTCTCATACACTGGCATGCAGATTCTTTACCACTAGTGCCACCTACGTAAGTGAAAACATATTTAACCCTTGTTCCTTTTTCTATAAAAGGCAACAGGCTGAGCATGTCATTCTGCACTGTGATCTTTGCATTTGTTTTGAAGTAAGTTACTTTCTTCCTATTTTGGCTTCCTTCTTTATAAAATGGAAAAATTGAGTCTATTCCAGAGACTTACTTTTAGGATTAAATCAGATCATATAAAGCACTTAGCCTATCACCTGGAACATAGGAAGTGACGTACGCTAATAGATGTAAGCTGTTATTCTAGAGTTAAAGCTTAAAATGTTCCACAAAGCTATTCTAATGAAAATGGTGGTGGTACTGATAACATAATAGCGAATGGATGAATCAAAGTTAAGACGCATCTGTTCTTTATTATTTGCCTGCAAGATGCCAATTGTTGATGATCGGAACCATTTTTGTTGTTGTTTAGGCCCTAAGTCCTATCTGACTCTTTGTGACCCCATGTTCTGCAGCCCGCCAGGCTCCTCTGTCCCTGGGATTTCCCAGGCAAGAATACTGGAGCGGGTTGCCACTTCCTTCTCCAGGGGATCTTCCTGACTCAGGGATCAAATCCGTGTCTCTGGCATGGCGGGAGGATTCTTCACCCCTGGGCCACTGGGAAAGCCCCATGATTGGAAGAGAAACATAAAAAGAAAATGTTCGCCTCCAGGAGCTTCTAGTCCAGGGGAAGATGGGAGATGTGTGTCAAAATGTGATACAAAAAGAATGCATCGCTGTAAGGATTAGCGAGGAGATCATTGCTGTCTGGAGCAATGGTGGGTGCAGAGGGCCCATGGGATGAGGGAGTGGCAGTGGATGGAGTGGTGTCTGAACTGGCTTTCAAAGGACAAGTAGAATTTGATGCCCAGAAATAACTAGGGAAAAATGGTAGCCCTGAGGATGATTCAACCTGATGGAATCACAAATGCTGAGGAGGGGGCTTTCCTGGAGGTCTAGTGATTTTAAGTTTGCCTTTCAAAGCAGGGGGTGAGGGTTGGACAGAGGAGCCTGGTGGGCTACAGTACACAGGGTCGCAAAGAGTCGAACACGACTAAAGCAACTTGGCACACACACACCTGGGACAGCGAAGACCCCACGTGTCTTGTGACCGAAACACGAAAACATAAAACAGAAGCGATATTGTAACACGTTCAATAAAGACTTTAAAAATTGCCCATATCAAAACCAAACAAAACCTGCTAAGGAAAATTTGGTTAATTAAATGAAATGACGTTTAAGAGAAAGAGTTATAGATTGACAGGATGTTCTCCTAAATGACAAGCTCTTTGGGGGAGTGCCTCAGTAGGAGTGTGCTACGTGGCTCTGACTGAATTTGGCCTCTCCACCTAACTCCCAACTGCAGATGAAGGGGCAGAGTATCGATATTCACAGAACCGATCCCTCACGAATAAACTCCAAGTTTAAATCTTTAGCTCAGTGGTATCAATAACATGTTCTAACTACACGTGAAGCTTTGAAAATATGGTTCTGGATGATAATTGCTGTGAAGCAGATTTTCGTCACAGGGACTTATACACTGTAATTGTACAGAAGAAATACAGAGCTTATTAAATTATACCGTTTGATTGCAACTGCGGATCGTGGCAATGCTTGGAACAACAGGAGCCCCCAGTCATCCCCCTCCCCACCACATTACCAGCTTTCCAGTGTATCAGGCGTATAAATAACATTATATATGCAAAACCCCTCAAGCGTCCTCTAACCACTTCCCACAGCCAGACGGCACTTGGGGGAAACTAAGTATCAAGTCACGTGTTAGTAAAATGAATCTTACATGTTGATCTCAGATCGCAGAGAGTCGGACACGACTGAGCGACTTCATCTCACATCCCTCATGGTTGAGGCAGCTTCCAGAAAGAACCAGTTCTCTAAGTCTCTGTCATTAGATTGAACACATTTCAGCCGTGAGGAGAGAGGGAGTCCCGGAAACTGCCCCCCAGCATGAGTAGGGCCTCTTTTACGCATTGGGTACCTCCTTTTCACAACTTCTCCTCTCAGTCTAAATCTCCCTTGGCACCCCCAAGTTTTGCCCAACCAGTGTATACTGCCTGTGTGATCAGCAAGTCATTTTGGGAAAAGCCTTTTAATTAAGAGAAGAGCAACAAATTATTCAATCAGAGTCATCTGATTTAATACCCTGCCATCTGGCCAGGACTCCTCCCGCCCCCTTCTCCTCCCAGCCTTCACCGGAGTAGAAAGGGACAAAGGGCATGGGACGTGGGAAGGACCATCCAAGCCTTTCTGGAAGCAGGGAGACAGTTTTAGGAGGATTTCCATTCTTTGCTGTAGAAACTCACCCTCCATTTCCTTACCGGTAAGATTGGGGGAGTAACACCCACCTCAGGGCTCTGGGAGGCCTGGTGCCCTGACGGCTGGCCTAGTGGCAGTGCTCAAGAAATGCAAGGTGAATCTGAAGCCTGTAAGTGAGGAGCTGTGTTTTGAAGGTGGGGCTGACGGTGGTGAAGCTGTGGTAGCGGGAGTGAGACAGGGAGGTTTCCCTCTGGTAAGCCAGCCCCAGCTCATCTCCTTTCCGTTGTGATCCACAGAGGCACTCCGGGTCCTCTCCCCTGAAAGGGAGCTCAGGAAATCCATGCCCCCTCTCATTCCTCAGTTCATTTCAGCCCAGTCACTCAGTCGTGTCCAACTGTTTGTGACCCCATGGACTGCAGCACGCCAGGCCTCCCTGTCCATCACCAGTTCCCAGAGTTTACTCAAACTCACCTCCATCGAGTCGGTGATGCCATCCAACCATCTCGTCCTCGGTCGTCCCCTTCTCCTCCTGCCTTCAGTCTTTCCCATCATCAGCATCTTGATCCTATTCCCCCCAAACCTGGATGTCAGGCTTTATCCTGAGACACATGCAGTTGGAGCCTTCCAAGTCTGGTTTGGGCATGATAAGAAGAGGGCTGGGAGAGACTTGAGTTGAAAGAGGCTAGAAATAGAACTTAGGGGGTTATTTCAATAGGTAGGAGCTCAGAAGAGGACTAGGCTAGACAACGTCATGAAATAGATGCAAGTTCCTCAAAATAATATCGCCAGCAGTGTGACAGCTACGAAAGAAGACCAATACAGGGATCTAGAAGACTCAATTACCACGCACAGCGTTTACTGTCAGTGATGTGGCTTTCCAAACTCATGAACAGCTCCTGATAAAGCACTGAACAAATTATCAAATACAGTCTTCCTGTGATTTGCGTAGTAGTTCCATTCTTGGGATATACTTAGTGTATATTAAAAGCCCTTCTAGAAAGTCTTTCTGTTTACATATAAAATGAAGCTGCATTCTAAAGCTCAGATGATTATAAGTGAGTTTCCAGCTCTGTAAATATCTAGTGGGGCATTTGAAAATTGTGTGGAGCGTAGAGTGAGCCATGCAAAGGACTGCTGCTCGGTGTGCGATAGATCAAGCTGCTGGGTCCCAGGCTGTCTTTGACAGGAGAGGGACCTCTACCCATCACTGGGACAAACCAAATCACTCCACATTTTTCCAAAGTGCCCCCCACAGACACAATCCTATGCTAGGCTAAAAACCAAAATGTGAATCAAATTAAACGTAAGAAGAAAAAATTAAATGACAAGAAATTTTATGTAAAAAAACACCTTGAGACAAGAAAGTTTAATGTAAAAAAACACCTTGAGACAATAAATTTTGAGCTGGATATTAAACAAGATGAAAGAATTTTTCATTTTGTTTGGCATGATAATAAAATAATTTTGTGTAAAAACACAGACAGATGTAAAAATGCCAAAAAGGAAATTTCAGTGGTGACCATCTGAATACAGTATGTCTGTAAGCTTTATAGAAAATAATTCCTGGGGTGACTGCTTAACTCGCAAAGACTCTTTCTTCTTTGGGAACATCCTCCACACAATATTCAAGGTGAATCTTTCAGGTAGAGTTTGTATCACAAGCTGCTTCCCTGTTCCCCTGCCCCCAATCCAGGTCATAGGTCTAGTTGGAGGTGGGGCACACTCAGTCAACCCAATTGTTATCAAAAGGATATGAGCAGGGGGTCTGGCTGCTCTGCTGCTTAAAAGCCGGTAAACAGGACAGGTTGGTGGAAAGGAAAGTTTGCTTCACTTCAGATGCTGGCAACTGGTAGTGATAGAGAAGGGAAGGTGGCAAACATCTGTCTGAAGGCCGACTGCCCGCTTCCAACAAGCGGGGGTGAGAGCATTTATAGACAGAGTTGGGCATGGCGGGGGGGCTACACGCAGAAACAGTATAGTCATCTCTAACAGTCATCTTCAACTGGTCATCAGTGGTCTGATTGTTTTAGGTACAATTAATTTTCAGTTCTGGGATGCACTGGTTCCCATTTCTTTAAGATCACTTCTTGGAATTGTGGCAGCTTGAGTCCTGGGAACAGTCTGGTCATCATGCAGTTACCTTCTCCACTTGCTGTTCTGGTATCTGTAAGACAGCTCACAGGCTATGGCTCAGAGTATTATCTAGAGCCCTTGATGGTAGAAAGTGAAGAGGAACTAAAAAGCCTCTTGATGAAAGTGAAAGTGGAGAGTGAAAAAGTTGGCTTAAAGCTCAACATTCAGAAAACGAAGATCATGGCATCCAGTCCCATCACTTCACGGGAAATAGATGGGGAAACAGTGGAAACAGTGTCAAAATTCATTTTGGGGGCCTCCAAAATCACTACAGATGGTGATTGCAGCCATGAAATTAAAAGATGCTTACTCCTTGGAAGAAAAGTTATGACCAACCTAGATAGCATATTCAAAAGCAGAAACATTACTTTGCCGACTAAGGTCTGTCTAGTCAAGGCTATGGTTTTTCCTGTGGTTACATATGGATGTGAGAGTCGGACTGTGAAGAAGGCTGAGCACCGAAGAATTGATGCTTTTGAACTGTGGTGTTGGAGAAGACTCCTGAGAGACCCTTGGACTGCAAAGAGATCCAACCAGTCCATTCTGAAGGAAATCAGCCCTGGGATTTCTTTGGAAGGAATGATGCTAAAGCTGAAACTCCAGTATTTTGGCCACCTCGTGAGAACAGTTGAATCACTGGAAAAGACTCTGATGCTGGGAGGGATTGGGGGCAGGAGAAGGGGACGACAGAGGAAGAGATGGCTGGATGGCATCACGGACTCGATGGACGTGAGTCTGAGTGAACTCTGGGAGTTGGTGATGAACAGGGAGGCCTGGCGTGCTGGATTCATGGGGTTGCAAAGAGTCGGACACGACTGAGCGACTGAACTGAACTGAGAAAGAAATAAAGGTCGTTGACTATGCTTAATGACTACATTATTATTGTTTAGTTTCCTTAGACTCTTTTCCTTTGTTTCAGCAGTTCTCACTTCTCTGATTAAATGTATTCTTTGACTGAAGCTTTCCACAGGCAAAAAGCAGACAGAAGACGTGGTGGCGTTGGTGGTGGTGGGGGGCGGGGGGGGCGGTGGTGCAAGAATCATGGAGTCCTGCTCCATTTCAC
>SJYC01015778.1:0-17882 GCA_006408675.1 Madoqua kirkii
TCTCCTGTTTGACCACTTCCAATTTGCCTTGATTCATGGACCTGACATTCCAGGTTCCTATGCAATATTTCTCTTTATAGCATTGAACCTTGCTTCTATCACAAGTCTCATCCCCAGCTGGGTGTTGTTTTTACTTTAGCTCCATCCTTCATTCTTTTGGAGGTTATTTCTCCACTGATTCCAATAGCATATTGGGCACCTACCAACCTGGGGAGTTCATCTTTCAGTGTCCTATCTTTTTGCCTTTTCATACTGTTCATGGGGTTCTCAAGGCAAGAATACCGAAATGGTTTGCTATACCCTTCTCCAGTGGACCACATTCTTTCAGACCTCTCCACCATGACCCATCCATCTTGGGTGGCCCCACATGACATGGCTTAGTTTCATTGAGTTAGACAAGGCTGTAGTCCATGTGATCCGATTATACTGTTGTCTGTGATTGTGGTTTCAGTTTGCCTGCCCTCTGATGCCCTATCTGAGTGCTACCATCTTACTTGGGTTTCTCTTACCTTACTTGGATATCTCTTCACAGCTGCTCCAGCAAAGTGCAGTCACTGCTCCTTACCTCGGATGTGGGGTAGCTCCAAGGAACAATGGTCTTTTAATTTCATGGCTGCAATTACCATCTGCAGTGACTTTGGAGCCCAAGAAAATAAAATCAGTCACTGTTTCCTGTTTTTCACCTTGAGTTTGCCATGAAGTAATGAGACAAGATGCCATAATCTTCATTTTTTTCCCCATTTTTTAAAAAATTTCAGATTTAAGCCAGACTTTTAGTCTTCCCTTGTCTCTCTTCAAGAGGCTCTTTAGATCCTGTTCACATTCTGCCATTAGAGTGTTATCATCTGCATATCTGAGGTTGTTGATATTTCTCCTGGAAATCTTGTCTCCAGCTTGTGATTCATTCAGTCTGACATTTTTGCACGATGTACTCTGCATATAATAAGAGGCTCTTTAGATCCTGTTCACATTCTGCCATTAGAGTGTTATCATCTGCATATCTGAGGTTGTTGATATTTCTCCTGGAAATCTTGTCTCCAGCTTGTGATTCATTCAGTCTGACATTTTTGCATGATGTACTCTGCATATAAGTTAAATAAGCAGATAACCATATACACCCTTGTCATACACCATTTCCAACTTTGGACCTGTCCTTTGTTCCATGTCCAGTTCTAACTGTTGCTTCTTGACCTACATACAGGATTCACAAGAGACAGGTAAGGTGCTTGGGTACTCCTATCTATTTAAGAATTTCCTACAGTGTATTGTGATCTGCATAACCAAAGGTTCAGCATAGTCAGTGAAGCAGAAGTAGATGTTTTTCTGGAACTCCCTTGCTTTGTCTGTGATCCAACAAATGTTGGCAATTTGATCTCTAGTTCTTCTGCCTCTTCAAAACCCACTTTGTACATCTGGAAGTTCCCAGTTCATGTAGTGCTGAGTCCTCACCTGAAAGAATTTGATCATAATCTTGCTATCATATGAAATGAGTGCAATTGTATGGTAGTTTGAACATTCTTTGGCATTTTCCTTAGTTGGAATTGGAATGAATACTGACATTTTCCAGTCCTGTGGCCATTGCTGAGTTTTCCAACTTTGCTGATATATAGCTGTGATATGCTAAATCTTGTCCAACTCTGTGATACCATGGACTGTGGCCCACAAGCCTTCTCTGTCCATGGAAATTTCTGGGCAAGAATACTGGAGTGTATTGCCATTTCCTACTCCAGGGTATCTTCTTGACCTGGGAGCTGAACCTGCATCTCTTGAGTCTCTTGAATTGGTAGGCAGACTTTTCATCATTGATTCTAAGGAAGCCCTAGCAGCATACATCAACTGAATTTTATTCAAATTTAGTCACTTATAAAGAGGACAACAATTAGATTAAATGTGAAAAAGTTAGATATGTACCATGCATAAGGAAAAGGCCATTAAAAATCTTTATGTCCTCCAACAATACAGTTCTTTCTGATCCTTTCAATGAAGGGATGGAGGAAACTAATTCCTTTCTAATTTCTGAGGCCCAATCCTTCTAAGACTAGTAGAATATGGCAGCTCCTTTCAAATAGCTGACAGTCTGTTACATCTTTCCATTGCCCTGAACACCTCCTCCCTTCTTCTTCTGCCTGCTTTTTAAAGTCTTCTAGATTCAAATAAAAAGGTCCAGTTTTCTGAATTTTTAGTATAAACTAGCCTTGATAATTGTGGAGGTCCATTCCTAGTTTAACATTTAATACATTGTGACCAAAACCAAAACAAACAGTAGGGTTTTCCAGGCCTTGCTGTTTTCTGCCAAATATGTGCTAATATACAGACTGCAGCACTTTAATAGCATCATCCTTGAGGATTTTAAATAGCTCAGCTGGAATTCCATCATCTGCAATTACTTTGTTCATGGTATACCTTTCTAAGGACCGCTTGACTCCACACTTCAGTATATCCAGCTCTGGGTGAGTGATCACACCATTATGGTTATCTGGGTCATTAAGACCTTCTTGTATAGTTCTTCTGTGTATTATTACCACCTCTTCACAATATCATCTGCTTCTGCTAGGCACATACCATTTCTTACTTTATTGAGCCTACCCATGCATAAAATTTTCCCTTTATTTCTCCAATTTTCTTGTACATATCTCGTCTTTCCCATTCTGTTGTTTTCCTCTATTTCTTTGCATTGTTCATAGAAGGAGCCCTTTTTATGTCTCCTTGCTATTCTCTGGAACTCTGCATTCTCTTAGGTAAAATTTTCCCTTTCTCTTTTGCCTTACACTTCTCTTCTTTCCACAGCTATTTTTAGAGCCTCCGTAGACAATCACTTTGGATGTTTACATTTCTTTTTCTTGCATAGAAACCTGGAATCTTGGGTCCATGAATCAATGTAAATTGGACATCATCAAGCAGGAGACCACAATATTGAACACTGACATCTTAGGAATCAGTGAACTAAAATGGATGAGATGGGCAAATTTACTTCAGATGAACATTATATCTACTAATATGTACAAGAATCATTTAGAAGAAATGGAATGGCCCTCATTCTCAACAAAAGATTACAAAATGCAGTACTTGGGTGCAACCTAAGAAAATAACAGAATAACCTCTGTTTGTTTCCAAGGCAACCATTTAACATCAGAATAATCCAAGTCTATGCCCCAACCACTATGCTGAAGAAGCTGAAATTGACTGCTTCTATGAAGACCTACAACATCTTCCAGAACTAACACTAAAAAAAAAAAAAAAAAAAAAAGATGTATTTTCCAAAATAAGGGATTTGAATGCAAAAGTAGGAAATCAGGAGATAGTAGAATAACAAGCACATTTGGCCTTGGAGTGCAGAATGCAATAGGGCAAAGGCTGAGTTTTGTCAAGAGGATATGCTGGTCATAGCAAACATCCTTTCCTAACAACACAAGAGATGATTGTAGAAGTGGACTTCACCAGATGGTCAATACAAAAATCAGATTGATCATGTTCTTTGCAGTCAAAGATGAAGAAACTCTATACTGTCAGCAAAAAAACAAGATATGGAGCTGATTGTGGCTCCTTATTGCAAAATTCAGGTTTAAATTGAAGAAAATAGGGGAAGCCACCAGGCCATTCAGGTATGATCTAAATCAAATCCCTTATGATTATATAATGGAGGTGAGGCATAGGTTCAAGGGATTAGGTCTGGTAGACAGCATGCCTGAAGAACTATTGTTGGTGGTTTGTAACACTGAACAGGAGGCAGTGACCAAGACCGTCCCAATAGTATATTGCTTATTGTCTTCTTAAAGTAACAGCTTCTCAGTTAGCCTTTACTTACCTACCATATATATGTATTACACATATATATATATGAAGGTAAAAGCACCTAGATAAGAACAGAGAAATAATTCAAACATCACAGACAAACAGCAAAAATAACTGGGAAAACAATAGAGAAAGTAACAGTCAGAAAGTCATCACAAGCAACACACAGACTGTGTGTGTAGTGGTAAATAAAATCAGAATCTGAGTATCTTGCAAAGAAAAGAAGCCAAAGAGGCATGATGATACAGTAAAGAATAGAAAATAAAGACAATGGAGAAAAATCAGATGAAAGATAATCATAGTGAAATAGAGACTGAGTAGAATGAAGCTGGTCTTTCCTAACAACACAAGAGATGATTGTAGAAGTGGACTTCACCAGATGGTCAATACAAAAATCAGATTGATCATGTTCTTTGCAGTCAAAGATGAAGAAACTCTATACTGTCAGCAAAAAAACAAGATATGGAGCTGATTGTGGCTCCTTATTGCAAAATTCAGGTTTAAATTGAAGAAAATAGGGGAAGCCACCAGGCCATTCAGGTATGATCTAAATCAAATCCCTTATGATTATATAATGGAGGTGAGGCATAGGTTCAAGGGATTAGGTCTGGTAGACAGCATGCCTGAAGAACTATTGTTGGTGGTTTGTAACACTGAACAGGAGGCAGTGACCAAGACCGTCCCAATAGTATATTGCTTATTGTCTTCTTAAAGTAACAGCTTCTCAGTTAGCCTTTACTTACCTACCATATATATGTATTACACATATATATATATGAAGGTAAAAGCACCTAGATAAGAACAGAGAAATAATTCAAACATCACAGACAAACAGCAAAAATAACTGGGAAAACAATAGAGAAAGTAACAGTCAGAAAGTCATCGCAAGCAACACACAGACTGTGTGTGTAGTGGTAAATAAAATCAGAATCTGAGTATCTTGCAAAGAAAAGAAGCCAAAGAGGCATGATGATACAGTAAAGAATAGAAAATAAAGACAATGGAGAAAAATCAGATGAAAGATAATCATAGTGAAATAGAGACTGAGTAGAATGAAGCTGGAAAACAATCAAATCAAGAGTCTAATCATGAGCTCATTTTATTTTATTTATTTATTTATTAAGAGTTAAGATTTTAATCTTGGAAAATGATCGTCCAGATGTAGAGTTGGCTATTACACAGTGATGTAAAAGAACAAACAACAGATATGCATTAAACACAGGAGAATCCCATATGTTTGGGTGCATTAGAAGAATCAAATGCAAAAGACCATACATGGTACAAATCCACTGATACAGGGAATACCAGTGGACAAAATTAATGGATGGTTTCAGAGGTCAGAATAGTGTTTACCTCTGGTGGGTGGGGTTCCCTGGGCAAAGAATCCACCTGCCAATGCAGGAGATGTGAGTTCGATCCCTGGGTCGGGAAGATCCCCTGGAGAAGCAAATGTCAACTGACTCCAGTATTCTTGCCTGGGAAATCCCACAGACAGAGGAGCCTGGTGGGCTACAGTCCCTGGGGTCACAAAAAGTAGAATACAACTTAGCAACTAAATAACAACAACTGGTGGGTGGATGTAAGGACTGGGGAAGAGGATGAGGGGGTCTCCGAGGTGATGAAAATGTCTACATGTTGACCTTAGCAGTGGTTACACAGGGGTATCCATCTATAAAAATTAACATGGACATTAATGGTGTGCCATGAGCTCATTTTAGCATGTCTTAACTCTCTGGTTATAGTAACCATCCTCCCCATATGTAACTCCTCAGCAAATACCTGAAGTACAATATAGTTAAAACCTACCTAAATATCTTGTTATGGAATTGCCAGTACCTGGCTAGCTCAGTTGATAGAGCATGAGATTCTTAACCTCAGAGTTGTGGGTTCATGCTCCATGTTGGGTGGCAAAGGTTTTTGAGGTTTCCCTGGTGGCTCAGATGGTAAAGAATATGCCTACAAAGCGGGAGATGCATTCAGTCCCTGGGTTGGGAAGATCCGCTGGAGAAGGGAAGGGCAATCCACTCCACTATTCTTGCCTGGAGAACTCCATGGACAGAGGAACCAGGTGGGCTGCAGTCCATGGGTTTGCAAAGAGTCAGACACAACTGAGCGACTAACATGCATACACACACATGCACACACAGAATTAACAGATGTTTTATATATCTAAGAAATAGGTCAAAAAATTCATGTAGATGCTGAAATTCTTATTATCATCACCCAAATCTCTTTTTTTTGAAATATAGTTTAAACAGTAAAGGAGTAGATTGCTTCTTTATAGTCAGCTAAGCGAATTGATGCTTTTGAACTGTGGTGTTGGAGAAGACTCTTGAGAGTCTCTTGGACTGCAAGGAGATCCAACAAGTCCATTCTGAAGGAGATCAACCCTGGGATTTCTTTGGAAGGAATGATGCTAACGCTGAAACTCCAGTACTTTGGCCACCTCATGGGAAGAGTTGGCTCATTGGAAAAGACTCTGATGCTGGGAGGTATTGGGGGCAGGAGAAGAAGGGGACAACAGAGGATGAGATGGCTGGATGGCATCACGGACTCGATGGCCGTGAGTCTGAGTGAACTCCGAGAGATGGTGATGGACAGGGAGGCCTGGCGTGCTGCGATTCATGGACTCGCAAAGAGTCAGACATGACTTAGCGACTGAACTGAACTGAAGCTCTTTATAATTACCATGTCACTTTACAGATATATAGACAACAACTTTAATGGAAAAAGATTAAAACAGCAATGTCCTGAAAACTCTAAGAAATGACAAAGCAGTCAGGAAGAACCTTGCCAAAAATAAAGGGAACACAGGACCCAGATAGAAGCAAGCATTAAAGCCACTTTGCCCTGAAAGCATTTACTGGTACTAGAAAATTGGAATCTTATTTTTCCCCATTAGATGAGGTGAAAGAAGCACAATTTAGAGCTCCAAACCAGTTTAGTGAAGGACCATCTCTACAATAAACTGCAAAAAAAGTCTCCTAAAGTGCTGTACCCTCAAACTTAGAGTAAAACAGCAATGAGAAAGCTTTTACATGAAATGTGGGCCCAGAAGTAGAAAAGTAGAATGAAAAAGACTTCAGTTACTGCAATTATTACAGGGCTAGTGGCTCAGACGGTAAAGCATCTGTCTACAATGCGGAGACCTGGGTTCAGTCCCTGGGTTGGGAAGATCCCCTGGAGAAGGAAAGGGCAATCCACTCCACTACTATTGCCTGGAAAATCCCATGGACAAAGGAGCCTGGTAGGCTACAGTTCATGGTGTCACAAAGAGTAGGACACAACTGAGTGACTTCACTTTCACTGCAATTATTAAATGCAGATAATGAAACGATAATGAATAAAGAAATGAAGTTTAAAATGCATTGTAACTATGAGAGATATTCTTTTAAATCAAATTTAGGATAAAAGGAAGAAAATGACAAAGCAAAAAGAAAAACTTTATCTTTCCCACACTAAGGTATATAGGTAGAATGTTTTAGTATAAATGTAGTTCCAATTTTTAAAAGAAAGTGAAAATGTTAGCTGCTCAGTTGTGTCCAACTCTTTGTGACTCCACAGACTATAGCCAGGCTCTTTTGCCCATAGGATTCTCCAGACAAGAATACTGGAGTGGGTTGCCATTCCTTCTCCAGGTGATCTTTCTGATCTGGGATCAAACCCAGGTTACCTGCATTGCAGGTTGTTTATCATCTGAGCCTCTAAGCAAACCCTCAATTATTTAAAAAATACTCCTATTTCTTCTGCACATAAGACTTTCAACAAGTTGTTTTGAGAAAAAGCTTTGTATGATTGACAGGTTTTATTCACAGTGTTTGTTGGGAGAAGAAGCTTTGACAGTTGTCTTGCTGATTGCTGAATCCAGTGTAGGCAAGGTGCAAGCAGGGAAGTTGGAAGAAAATGTGAGAAGCAGTAGCAACTACAGACAGTCTTTATTTACTAGTGGCCAACACAGCAGCAAGGGATATTTCAGGTGGGCTTTAATATAGGTATACAGGAACAATGGTGGCAATTTGCCAGGCAATTACATCATGATGCACATGGGCAGTGCTATGAATGAGCTCAGCTGTTAGATAACCATGCGAAATCATTGTTTACAGAAAGTGGGGTAAGAGAACCTGAACACCGCCATCTTAACTCATTTCTATTCCTCTAAAACAGTGTATTTATACAATTGAGTATAAATAGCAGTGAGACTGGAAGATCTGTATTATTAAATGTTAATGATTGGTCAGACCTATACATATAAGGCCAGAATGCTAGCAATGCCCTTCACAGACTACATTTATGAATTTTCTAAGGGTTCTCTTTAAAATGTGCTTAAGTAAGGAACTGTAGGTAGGTATGGTAAGTATTGGAGCAGTCATAATAAATAGAGTGGAGCCATGGCATTTAGCATCTCTCTTATTATACAATGCATCTGTCTACATGTAAAAATGTCTGCATGCATCTTATGTCTTAAGATGTACATGAATCACCTGGGAATCTTGTTAAGTTACAGATTCTTGTTAACCTCGTTTGAGGTGGGCCTGAGATGTCAAACAAGCTCTAGATAATGCTGACACTAGTATACTTGACTAAGAGGGTCTAATTTAAACTTTATTATGCATTAGAATCACCTGGAGAGCTTCTTAAAACACAGATTCTTAGATATGACAGGAATTCTAAGTTGGTTCCTGAGAGTTTTCATTATTAAAACTTTCCTTGGAAATGCTGATATTGCTGGCTTATATGCCAGACTTTGATATCTACCAATCTAGTATAACCAACTTGGAACAGGCAGTTGAAAATGCCAAAGAACACAGTAGGAAGTAATTTTGGTCATAACCCAAGGCTTAAACCTATCATGCTTCTCCTGACAAAGCACCATAAAAAGCCTGGGTAGGGCCCACTTTCAGGTGCATTTCAGGTGACTACTTAGTCCTCATGATAGGTATGGTGGGTCTCAGCCTCTTGAACCCAGTCAGTAAAGGTTTCATTAGATAGACATTGTCTGAAGTTCACCATTTTGCTATTACAGACCAGGAACTGAATGTAATTTCATTCATATAAATTCAGATGGAAAAAGAAATTGGGTTCATTCAGTAGCCATTGTTTAGAAAAGAAATTGAGAGCCAGAGAGATTGCTTGAGATTACACAGTTAGTGGTACAATTGAAATCAGATAGTCTCTGACTCCCATGGTATAAAATGGAATGTTATCTTCTAGTACATTGTGATTTCACCCTAAGTATTCCTCTTTGAAGAAGACATTCAAGTTTTAGGGATATACTATGTGTTTGGGGGGGGAGGAGAATTCACTCAGTGTTCCTCCGAAAGTAATAAAGCAAGAGATCAGTAATTATTTCCTGCCAGGATATGATTTCATCTAAACTAACAGTAAAAAAAAAAATTAATAGTAACAAAATAGAACAAACAAAACAAAAACATGTAAACAAAAAAGATGAGGGGAGAAACATTTACTGAGTGCCAATTATTTTAGACATTGTGCTACATACTCTTTCCCACATATTTATGTTTGATCTTCATAAGGCCCTTAAAAGATAAAGACCCTAGATCTTAAAATTGAGGTTATCATCCAAAGTAAAAAACCTAAGTGGAGTTACTTATTATATCTCTAAGGGCCAAGTTTTACTCTCATACTCTTAGCAAGCAGAATACTGGAGGAAGAAATAAAATGATACAAGAATTTAAAGGGACCAAATAACTTAGACAAAAGACTAAAAACTGATGTAATTCACTTACTCTGTAGGAGTAATTGGCTGCATATTTATATTGCCCCTGGATTCACATATTCAGCTGTATGTCCTGTATGGATATATCATAGGCGCTCTGAACACAAGGGGTACAAGACTGAAATTATCTTTCCTCTATAATTTGTTGCTTCTCTCTTAGGCCTTGTTTAGTAAATGGAAACAACATTTTATGCAAGACTGAAACCTGGATGTCATCTTGACTCTTTCTTCTTCCACACCACTACATCCACATGTCACTACTATCTTTTAACTCACTGGACTTACTCTCCTTCATCTTACTTCATTTTTTCCCCAGTATAATATATGTTTTAACTGGAGTGGAATGATAGTTCTGTGTCTGAGATCTTTTAACAGAATAGAAATCTGAAGTGTGTATATCTACATCCTTTTGTTTTCACTTATACCTTTAAAAAATTAATTTATTTTAATTGGAGGATAAATATTTTAAAATGTTGTGGTGATTTCCCCCATACATTGACATGAATCAGCCATGGGTGCACATATGTCCCCCAATCCTGAACCCCACTTCTACCTCCCCATCCACCCTATCCCATTGGGTTGTCCAGAGCACCAGTTTTGTGTGCCCTGATTCATACATTGAACCTGCAGTGGACATCTGTTTTACATATGGTAACACACATGTTTCAATTAGTCTTTATTTACTAGTGGCCAACACAGCAGCAAGGGATATTTCAGGTGGGCTCTAATATAGGTATACAGGAACAATGGTGGCAATTTGCCAGGCAATTACATCATGATGCACATGGGCAGTGCTATGAATGAGCTCAGCTGTTAGATAACCATGCGAAATCATTGTTTACAGAAAGTGGGGTAAGAGAACCTGAACACCGCCATCTTAACTCATTTCTATTCCTCTAAAACAGTGTATTTATACAATTGAGTATAAATAGCAGTGAGACTGGAAGATCTGTATTATTAAATGTTAATGATTGGTCAGACCTATACATATAAGGCCAGAATGCTAGCAATGCCCTTCACAGACTACATTTATGAATTTTCTAAGGCTTCTCTTTAAAATGTGCTTAAGTAAGGAACTGTAGGTAGGTATGGTAAGTATTGGAGCAGTCATAATAAATAGAGTGGAGCCATGGCATTTAGCATCTCTCTTATTATACAATGCATCTGTCTACATGTAAAAATGTCTGCATGCATCTTATGTCTTAAGATGTACATGAATCACCTGGGAATCTTGTTAAGTTACAGATTCTTGTTAACCTCGTTTGAGGTGGGCCTGAGATGTCAAACAAGCTCTAGATAATGCTGACACTAGTATACTTGACTAAGAGGGTCTAATTTAAACTTTATTATGCATTAGAATCACCTGGAGAGCTTCTTAAAACACAGATTCTTAGATATGACAGGAATTCTAAGTTGGTTCCTGAGAGTTTTCATTATTAAAACTTTCCTTGGAAATGCTGATATTGCTGGCTTATATGCCAGACTTTGATATCTACCAATCTAGTATAACCAACTTGGAACAGGCAGTTGAAAATGCCAAAGAACACAGTAGGAAGTAATTTTGGTCATAACCCAAGGCTTAAACCTATCATGCTTCTCCTGACAAAGCACCATAAAAAGCCTGGGTAAGGGCCCACTTTCAGGTGCATTTCAGGTGACTACTTAGTCCTCATGATAGGTATGGTGGGTCTCAGCCTCTTGAACCCAGTCAGTAAAGGTTTCATTAGATAGACATTGTCTGAAGTTCACCATTTTGCTATTACAGACCAGGAACTGAATGTAATTTCATTCATATAAATTCAGATGGAAAAAGAAATTGGGTTCATTCAGTAGCCATTGTTTAGAAAAGAAATTGAGAGCCAGAGAGATTGCTTGAGATTACACAGTTAGTGGTACAATTGAAATCAGATAGTCTCTGACTCCCATGGTATAAAATGGAATGTTATCTTCTAGTACATTGTGATTTCACCCTAAGTATTCCTCTTTGAAGAAGACATTCAAGTTTTAGGGATATACTATGTGTTTGGGGGGGAGGAGAATTCACTCAGTGTTCCTCCGAAAGTAATAAAGCAAGAGATCAGTAATTATTTCCTGCCAGGATATGATTTCATCTAAACTAACAGTAAAAAAAAAAATTAATAGTAACAAAATAGAACAAACAAAACAAAAACATGTAAACAAAAAAGATGAGGGGAGAAACATTTACTGAGTGCCAATTATTTTAGACATTGTGCTACATACTCTTTCCCACATATTTATGTTTGATCTTCATAAGGCCCTTAAAAGATAAAGACCCTAGATCTTAAAATTGAGGTTATCATCCAAAGTAAAAAACCTAAGTGGAGTTACTTATTATATCTCTAAGGGCCAAGTTTTACTCTCATACTCTTAGCAAGCAGAATACTGGAGGAAGAAATAAAATGATACAAGAATTTAAAGGGACCAAATAACTTAGACAAAAGACTAAAAACTGATGTAATTCACTTACTCTGTAGGAGTAATTGGCTGCATATTTATATTGCCCCTGGATTCACATATTCAGCTGTATGTCCTGTATGGATATATCATAGGCGCTCTGAACACAAGGGGTACAAGACTGAAATTATCTTTCCTCTATAATTTGTTGCTTCTCTCTTAGGCCTTGTTTAGTAAATGGAAACAACATTTTATGCAAGACTGAAACCTGGATGTCATCTTGACTCTTTCTTCTTCCACACCACTACATCCACATGTCACTACTATCTTTTAACTCACTGGACTTACTCTCCTTCATCTTACTTCATTTTTTCCCCAGTATAATATATGTTTTAACTGGAGTGGAATGATAGTTCTGTGTCTGAGATCTTTTAACAGAATAGAAATCTGAAGTGTGTATATCTACATCCTTTTGTTTTCACTTATACCTTTAAAAAATTAATTTATTTTAATTGGAGGATAAATATTTTAAAATGTTGTGGTGATCTCCCCCATACATTGACATGAATCAGCCATGGGTGCACATATGTCCCCCAATCCTGAACCCCACTTCTACCTCCCCACCCACCCTATCCCATTGGGTTGTCCAGAGCACCAGTTTTGTGTGCCCTGATTCATACATTGAACCTGCAGTGGACATCTATTTTACATATGGTAACACACATGTGTCAATGTTATTCTCTCAAATCATCCCACTCTTGCTTTCTCCCACAGAGTCGAAAGTCTGTCCTTTACACCTGTGTCTCTTTTGCTGCCTTGTATATAGGATCATTACTGTCTTTCTAAATTGAATATATATGCATTAGTATACTGTATTGGTGTTTCTCTTTCTGACTTACTTCACTCTGTACAATAGGCTCCAGGTTTATCCACCATTAGAAATGACTCAAATGCATTCTTTTTTTTTTTAAGCTGAATAATATTCCATTGTTACCTGTGTCTCTTTTGCTGCCTTGTATATAGGATCATTACTGTCTTTCTAAATTGAATATATATGCATTAGTATACTGTATTGGTGTTTCTCTTTCTGACTTACTTCACTCTGTACAATAGGCTGCAGGTTTATCCACCATTAGAAATGACTCAAATGCATTCTTTTTTTTTTTTAAGCTGAATAATATTCCATTGTATAAATGTACCAAAACTTCCTTATCCATTTGTCTGCCAGTGGACATCTAGATTGCTTCCATGTCCTAGGTATTGTAAACAGTGCTGCAATGAACATTGGGATACATGTGTCTCTTTCAGTCCTGGTTTCCTTGGTGTGTATGCCCAGCACTGGGTTTGCTGGCTCATAAGGTAGTTCTATTTCCAGTCTTTTTAAGGAATCTCCACATTGTTCTCTATAATGCTGTACCAGTTTGCATTCCCACCAACAGTGTAAGAGGGTTGCCTTTCCTCTACACCTTCTCTAGGATTTATTGTTTGTAGAATTTTTGAATGTGGCCATTCTGACTGATATGAGATGATACTTCATTGTGGTTTTGACTTGCATTTCTCTGATAATGAATGATGTTGAGCATCTTTTCATGTGTTTATTAGTCATCTGTATGTCTTCTTGGGAGAAATGTCTGTTTAGTTCTTCTGGCCCACTTTTTGATTGGGTTGTTCATTTTGCTGGTTTTGAGCTGCATGAACTGCTTATATATTTTAGAGATTAATTCTTTGGGAGTTATTTTATTTACTATTATTTTCTCCCATTCTGAAGGCTGCATTTTCACCTTGTTTAAAGTTTCCTTCATTGTGCAAAAGCTTTTGAGTTTAATTAGGTCTCATTTGTTTATTTTTGTTTTTATTTCCATTACTCTGGAAAGTGGGTCATAGAGGATCCTGCTATGATTTAGATCAGAGAGTGTTCTGCCTATGTTTTCCTCTAAAAGTTTTACATTTTCTTGTCTTATATTTAGATCTTTAATCCATTTTGAGGTTTGTGTGCATGTGTGTGTGTGTGGTGTTAAAAAATGTTCTAGTTTCATTCTTGTACATGTGGTTGACCAGTTTTCCCAGCACCACTTGTTAAAGAGATTGTCTTTTCTCCATTGCATATTTTTTCCCTCCTTTGTCAAAAATAAGGTGTCCATAGGTGCATGGATTTGTCTCTGGGCTTTTTCTTTTGTTCCATTGATCTATATTTCTGTCTTTGTGACAATCTTGATGACTGTAGTTTTGTACTACAGTCTGAAGTCAGGAAGGTTGATTCCTCCAGCTTCTTTCTTCTTTCTCAAGATTGCTTTGGATATTTGAGGTTTTTTTGTGTGTTTCCATACAAATTTCGAAAATATTTGTTCTAGTTCTGTGAAAAATGCCCTTCATAGCTTGATAGGGATTGCACTGAATCTATAGATTGCTTTGGGTAGTACACTCATTTTCACTATATTGATTCTTCCAATCCATGAGCATATAAAGTAGAAAATTCAGTTCAGTTAAGTTGCTCAGTCATGTTTGACTCTGTGAGCTCATGGACTGCAGCATGCCAGGACCCCCTGTCCATCACCAACTCCTGGAGTTTATTCAAAATCATGTCCATTGAGTCAGTGATGCCATCCGACTATCTCATCCTCTGTTATTCCCTTCTACTGCCTTCAATCTTTCCCAGCATCAGAGTCTTTTCCAGTGAGTCAGTTCTTTGCATTGGAGCTTCAGCTTCAGCATCTGTCCTTTCAATGAATATTTAGGACTGATTTCCTTTAGGGTGGACTGGTAGAAAATTGGACAGTAATAATTTTAAAAGACAATGGAGTACATTTTGCTAGGTACTTTCCCTAGTGGCTCAGAGGTTAAACCACCTGCCTGGAATGCAGGAGACCCAGGTTTGATCCTTGGGTTGGGAAGATGCTCTGGAGAAGGAAATGGCAATCCACTCCAGTACTCTTGTCTGGAGAATCCCATGGAGGGAGGAGCCTGGTAGGCTACAGTCCATGGGGTCACAAAGAGTTGGACACGACTGAGCAGCTTCACTTTCTTTCTTTCACTTTATGTATATTATTTATTTAAATGTATAACAACTTCTAGGAGTTCATATTATTGTCTTAATTTTACTGATGTATACTGAAGAAGTGCTTGAGATAAGATTCAAGCCCAGGTTTGCCTAAGTACCAAACCTACATTTTAAACCATATATGCTATTTTATCTCTGTAATATGATTTACCAGAACTTTGCAATCGCCCTGAATATATATTGTGAGTAACATAACAAGGATATTCATTAGCATTTTTCTTGAGAATTAGTCATCTTTCCTTCAGTAGAGGAGGTGTATACAAATAACATCAGGCGAGAAAAATCAGAGAAACATGCCAAGTACAGTACAGAAATATATACAGCCCACAGCTCCATTCAGCATCATCTGACTACTTCTGAAACAAATTGAGCTCTCAGTCTCTAGCAGAAGGTCTTATATGCACAATTGCAATCTTCACATGTCCACTTTACGTTCTGTAGATTCCAATTACACTTCATCAATCAAGACAATCTACCTTGTTTTACTCCTTTACAAAGAAGGTAGGATAACCATAAACATATATAATTGCATGTCATCATATAAAATGTAGGGCTTCCCTGGTGGCTCAGTGATAAAGAATCAACCTGCAGTGCAGAAGATACAGAAGACCTGAGTTTGATCCATGGATAGGGAAGATTTCCTGGAGAAGGGCATGGCAAGACACTCCTGTATCCTTGCCTGGAGAATCCCATGGACAGAAGAATTTGGCAGACTACAGTCCATAGTGTCACAGGGAGTCAGACATGACTGAAGCAACTGAGCACACATTTATAGATGTTGCCCATAAATTAGTTAAATAATATTTTTAGAAAAGAGGCAAAAACTAGTTCTTATACAAACACTAAAAACTCAAGCCAATCTAAGGCTGTACCTTTTAGATGTTGTCCTGGAGAAGGAAATGACAATCCACTCCAGTATGCTTGCCTGAGAATCCCATGGACGGAGAAGCCTTGTAGGTTACAGTCCATGGGGTCACAAAGAGTTGGACACGACTGAGCAACTTCACCACCACCTTCACCACCATAGATGTTGTCCAGTTATGTTATAGATACAAAGGAATGGGAGAAGAAGAATGAAGAGGAGAAAAGGAAGATGAAGGAGTAGAAGGGGGAAAAAGACAAGAAGGAGAAGGAGGAGGAGCCGTAGAAGAAGAAGAAGGAAAAGGATGAGGAAGGAGAGAAGAGGAAGAAGGAGGAGGAGGAGGAGAGGAAAAGGAGGGACAGGAGAAAGAGGAGAAAGAAATAAAAAAAGGGGAAATATCTATTTTGGAGCTGAGGATGCTTTTTTGAATTTTTCCTGGATTTCTGGCTTCTGCACAATCTTTGTTAAATCATGCCTTTTTTTTCTGCACCTATTTTTGTTTATAAAATGATGTTAGGTTAGATTATTTAGAAAGTCATTTAAACTTGTGCTGAAAGAAGGTGCTTACATCCTTGTGTTAAACAAATACACTGCCAAGTTTGTGATACTAAAGTCTGCCCACACACATTAATTTATTTATTCATTCATTCAGCAAATACTGAGAGTCTATGAAGTGCCAGAAACTGTTCTATGTGATCATAATTCATCAAAGAATAAGGTAGACAACATATTCTTCACTTTATGAGACTGTGACCTTTACTTTCAAATGATATAAATAAATAAGAATCCATGTATTCTACTTTTGGGAATCAAATGTACCAAGTAAATGAGATGACCCCCAAAGTATCTGAAACATTATATTTTAGGAAATTGGTTTTGGGCATCAGTTCAGTTCAGTTCAGTCATTCAGTCATGTCTGACTCTTTGCAACCCTGTGGACATACAGAATTTTCCATACACATATATAATTGTCTATGTTGGTACTCTCTAGGCTATTGTATTAATTGACATTCTTATTCTTACTGTACCTCAGTTCAGTCATTCAATCATGTTCAACTCCTTGTGACTCCCATGGACTGCAGAACACCAGACTTCCTTGTCTATATCACCAACCCCTAGAGCTTGCTCAAACTCATGCCCTTCAAGTCAGTGATGGCATCCAACCATCTCACCCTCTGTCATCCCCTCCTCTGCCCTCAGTCTTTCCCAGCATCAAGGTCTTTTCCAATGAGTCAGTTCATTGTACCAGGTGGCCAAAATATTGGAGCTTCAGCTTTAGCATCAGTCCTTCCAATGAATATTCAGGACTGAATTCCTTTAGGATTGACTGGTTTGATTTTGCAGCCTTCTGGACTCTCAAGAGTGTTCTCCAACACCACACTTTAAAAACACCAATTCTGCTCTCAGCTTTCTTTATAGTCCAAACTCTCACATCCATACATGACTACTGGAAAAACTATAGCTTTGATTAGACAGAGCTTTGTTGGTAAAGTAATGTCTCTGCTTTTTAATATGCTATTTAGGTTTGTCATAGCTTCTCTTCCAAGGAGCAAGCACCTTCTAATTTTATGGATTCAGTCACCATCTGAAGCGATTTTGGAGCCCAAGAAAATAAAGTCTCTTTCTGTTTCCATTGTTTGGGGCATACTGTGCCTCAGTCTCTTCTCAGTGTCACATTAAGAATTATGCTGTAATGTACAACTTCCTCAGGAACAAAATACTCTTTTCCAGTTCTTCTTTGTTAATAGTTTAAGCAGGATCCACTCTTTTGTTTATAGTGGCTTCTTTGTTCATTGACTGGCTCCGAGGTCATCTCTACCAGAGTCACCTTAGGTCCTTAGTTCTCTATAATGTTTTTGGTCAAAGTTTCCCTGGAACTTCAGCAGTTCTCCTTTAAAATCTTCTGCTATTAGTGCCTTTTACCACATGGAGAGAATATTCACATTAGCCACTAGCTATTGCTTACAAAAGGAACATTTTATAGAAAATAAATAATATACGCCTTCTCCAAAGGATCT
>SJYC01015783.1:0-20378 GCA_006408675.1 Madoqua kirkii
ATCATTTGCAAATACCTTTTCCCCATTCCATGGGTTATCTTTTCATTTGTTGATTTTTTTTTCTGTGCAAAAGCTTTTGTTTAGGTCTCATTTGCTTTTGCTTTTTATTTCTTTTGCCTTTTGAGAAAACATTCTTACAATTTGTTTACTTTATAAAAAGTAAATTTATAATATATCTCCTGAAAACTGTTACATATTTTACGGAAAACTTGTCATCATTATTTGCTAATTTTACCTCAAATTTTCAAATGTAAATGATATTTTCCCACAGTACAGTGTTAATTCATCAAGAAAGTCTAGATTTTTTCAAATCTAAGGGGAAATTTTAGAAGCAGAAAATATTTAATTGATGTGGTGAATCATTCTGAATTCATTTTTGATTCAATTAGCGTTAAGAATAGAAACAATTCAAAGCCCAGAAGCTTCTTGATGCTCCCATTAAATATCCTAAAAGTCAAATTAGGAATTGTGGCAACTTCTGAACTCACTGACTCCCTAAAACCCTCCCCAGTATAAACTTTTCCAGGAACATCTAATTTTATTTTTAAAGACATTGTTTCAGTCCAAAACATTCAAACAGGGGAATTATTACCGTCCTAACAAAATTTCTCTTCTTGCCTCTCCTTGGTTAGCATGTTAGCCCTCCTAACACTCGAGGAAGGTAAGAAGGTCACAGAATTCTCCCTCATCTTGTATTACTTAAAGGGTTACACTTAAACCTGGAGGACTTCATCTCAACAGTCTAAACAAGGGAATAATTATGAAATATTTTAATGTGGCTACATATCAGATATTTCCCCTTCCTTTATGGTTCACAATATTGATCTTTCTCAAGTGCTACTTTTAAGAGCAGTGCTTACACATCTCATGAACCAATGTTTCTCTTGCTTCAGAGGGTGGTTAAGATTTGTTTTTTTCACACTTCTATTCTCAGCTTGTATGTGGTACATTTTCCAGGGAGCGCCCTTGGCTTTGAAGTTGCCTTTCCAATCCTATCTCCTTTTTCTTCTGGGAAGTTTGAAAGGACCTGCTTTTCCAGTTTGACTTATTCAAATAAGAAAAATATTTCTTTTGCATTTATTTGAACTTTCTCTCTCTCTTTATTTTAAATCACTGAATATTGGTATGAGGTTTTTTTTTTTTTTGGTTACAGTTTTCTTGCATGTACACTATTGCATAAAACAGCTGCTTTGAAGTATGTGCTTAACCAGCAGCATCTGTATTGCTTAGGAACTTGTTGAAAGTATAGATTTTCAACCTTATCTCAGACTTATGAAATCAGGAACTTTCAGTATTGGGCCTAGTAAACTGTGTTTTAATAAGCCCTCATGCACACTTGAGAACCCGTGGCATAGAATAATGTAAAAAGTGGCTTAGTATTTGAAAATGTTGAAAGTAGAATGGAGCAAATATAAAGTGGGACAGTATATTAAACTGGATTCTGAGACTTACAGTATGGAGTCACCAGAAAAAGTGCTCTAAGTTTAATGCTATTGGCCCCTGGTGAGGAGGGGTGGTAATGGAGACCAAAGCAGTAAGGTTCTTATTCTCTTGTTTAAAGTACTGCTTTAGCAGGAAGTACTGAGCCTTGGGACTTCAGGTGTGATGTGAGGACCAGCATCTTCAGAACTACATGGAAGCTTCTTGAAAGTTCCAAGAATCTACATTTTAAGGAGACTTCCTTGTGCTTATATTTACACTGAAATGAGAGGAACTGTTGACTTAGTTGGCTCAGATAATAAAGAATCTGCCCACAATGCAGGAGACCTGTGTTCGATCCCTGGGTTGGAAAGTTCCTCTGGAGAAGGGAATGGCAACCCACTCCAGTATTCTTGCCTGGAGAATTCCATGGGCAAAGAAGCCTCAGCAGGCCACAGTCCATAGGGTTTCAAAGATTTGGACACAACTGACCTACTAACACACATTGACTTAGTTGAATACCTGGTGGTGATATTCAAGCTCAGAACAATTAAATCCTGTGCCCACTAAGTCAAACATGGGTAATCAATTACATATACACAAATTAAAGTTCAAGTACAACTCAAATATCCACATATTTTCTAGTTTTTGCAATTTGTCTATTCAAACAATAAGAACAAGAAAAATGAGGTATTTAAAGTATTGGATTTAAGAAGTTAAGAGAGAGAATAAAAAGCAGAAACCATCATGGGTGAAAATGTCCAGACAGTGTTATGAGTTAAAGCATTAGCTGTGCAATGTGAGAAATAAAAATAAAGGCCCCCCGAAATTAAGTCTGACATTATTTCCACCATTTCTACATCTATTTCCCATGAAGTGATGGGACCATATGCCATGATCTTTGTTTTCTGAATGTTGAGCTTTAAGCCAACTTTTTCACTCTCCACTTTCACTTTCATCAAAAGGCTTTTTAGTTTATTTTTACTTTCTGCCATAATGGTGGTGTCATCTGCATATCTGAGGTTATTGATATTTCTCCTGGGAATCTTGATTCCAGCTTGTGTTTCTTTCAGTCCAGTGATTCTCATGATATACTCTGCATTGAAGTTAAATAAGCAAGGTGACAATATACAGCCTTGACATACTCCTTTTCCTGTTTGGAATCAGTCTGTTGTTCCATGTCCAGTTCTAACTGTTTCTTCCTGACCTTATACAGATTTCTCAGGAGGCAGGTCAGGTGGTCTGGTATTCCCATCTCTCTCAGAATTTTCCACAGGTTATTGTGATCCACACAGTCAAAGGCTTTGGCATAGTCAATAAAGCAGAAATAGATGTGTTTCTGGAACTCTCTTGCTTTTTCCATGATCCAGTGGATGTTGGCAATTTGATCTCTGGTTCCTCTGCCTTTTCTAAAACCAGCTTGAACATCAGGAAGTTCATGGTTCACGTATTGCTGAAGCCTGTCTTGGAGAATTTTGAGCATTCCTTTACTAACATGTAAGATGAATGAAAATGTGCAGTAGATTTATCATTCTTTGACATTGCCTTTCTTTGAGTTTGGAATGAAAACTGACCTTTTCCAGTTCTGTGACCACTGCTGAGTTTTCCAAAATTGCTGGCACATTGAGTACAGCACTTTCACAGCATCATCTTTCAGTATTTGAAACAGCTTAACTGGAATTCCATCACCTCCACTAACTTTGTTCCTAGTAATGCTTTCTAAGGGCCACTTGACTTCACATTCCAGGATGTCTGGCACTAGGTGAGTGATCACACCATCATGATTATCTTGGTGATGAAGATCTTTTTTGTACAGTTCTTCTGTGTATTCTTGCCACCTCTTCTTAATATCTTCTGCTTCTGTCAGGTCCATACCATTTCTGTTGTTTATTGAGCCCATCTTTGCATGGAATGTTCCCTTGGTATCTCTAATTTTCTTGAAGTGTGTCTAAACTAGAGCCTTGGTATATTTCCTTGGACCCTTAGTCCATTAAAAAGGACTGACTACAGTAAAGTAGATACTAATGGATAAAAGACAAGAGAAGATAGGATTAGAAAAGAAAAAAAATGAAGCAAAGGGATTACAATGATGGAGCAGGAGAATGTGGAGCTCACCTCCCTGCCCCCACCCCAGCTCCCACCACCAAACAGACCAAAAAATGCATCTGTGTGTAGCAGTTCTCATGGGAATCTAACCAAAACTAACAGAACTCCCATAAAACTAAAGCTGTTTAAAAAGATCTCCACATAAATGAGTAGGATCAGAAACAAAAGACATTATGTTGGAACCTGAGTTCCTCAAAGGAATCTGCAAGGAAACGATGGTGTGCATGGATAGCCCCTCACTCGGGTGTGAGCAGTTTAAGTTATAATCTTGGCATCCCTGTCCTGGCATCAAGCATGGAGAAGACAAGATACTCTTTTTCCTAAAAATGCACTGAGAGAGAGGGTTGGAGAAGGCTAGATTATACTTGTGTGGGGTACACTCCTTCTGGCTTGCCACAATCAGAGTGGAGAAAACCTTGCCTTGGTAGTTGCTGCCTCTTCCCACTTCCCGTTTTGAAAGAGCTAAAATCTCAGCCCTGCTCACTCCATCCCATAGCCAGGTAGGATATCTAGGCACAGAGTCATTCCAGTTTCACTGAGACAGACCAGGGTGCCTAGGGTGTGATCTGGATGGACCATGTCGGACATTGTCAGTTTACAGACAGGGCAGGGGTTGGAACCACAGTGACCATTGTCAGTGCTTGCACAGGATGGTGCCAAAAGAATATGTAGTAGCTAAGTACTGAATCTTTGGCAACAGGCTCCAGGAGAAGACCCATACAACTATGAAGAGAGAGCGTGAGGGGCCTGAGGGTGTGGTTTGTGTGAGTTGACAGTAGCCATTACAAGAAACTCAAGAGTACACAGCAATTCTGTCCCAGCAAGAACAGTCTGGCTCTACCCTCTCTACACCACACATTGGTGCAGATGGGTACATGGAGAAGACTACCACAGAGAGAGCCAAAATCTCAGATGATAGTGGAAGCTTTTCCAATCCTGCAACCATAACATCCTGACTGCAAGGCCCAGGGTACTCCTAGACACCAAATCTTTGCACTAGGTCAGGGATGACCACAACAGAGAAAGGGAAATGAATGTGGGCTTCTTCTGAGTGGAACTAAAGACACCTTTAAAGCAGCACTCAGGTCCTCTGTCATCACACAGTTCTTAAGTGATTTGTAATTGCTTCCTTTGGGGCAGAGCAGGCACTTGGGATGACAGAACCTAATTGAACCCAATTCTCAGGGTTTCTAATTCAATAATTATAAAGTAGACTCAGCCCCTGCCAGCGTGGTGACAGGCACAAAGCAAAGAGGAAGCCCTGTCCCACATCTTGCATAGGATCTAGGTATGCCAGCAACAACCACACCTCTTATCAAGAGGATAATGTTAAGAAAACCCTGAGAAACAGCCTAGCTGACATCCATAACAAAACCAATACTCGCACAAAAGAACACTGGACACACAGGGATTCTCCCACATAAAAATACTCTTCTCTGATAGCTCAGTTGGTAAAGAATCTGTATGCAATGCAGAAGACCCTGGTTCAATTCCTGGGTCAGAAAGATCCTTTTGAGAAGAGATAGGCTGCCTATTCCTTGATTTCTTGAGCTTCCCTTGTGGCTTGGCTGGTAAAGAATCCACCTGAAATGTGGGAGACCTGGCTTTGATCCCTGGGTTGAGAAGATCCCATAGAGAAGGGAAAAGCTACCCATTCCAGTATTTTAGCCTGGAGAACTCCATGGGGTTGCAGAATCAGACACAACTGAGTGACTTTCATGTTTTCACTTTCGAAACCTAAACAGACAAATGTGTCTCCTAAATTCATAGAGACATAGAAAATTAGGTAAAATGAAAAGTCAAGGGAACTATTCCAAACTAAAAGAACAAGCGAAATTCCATGAAAGAACAAATAATGGAATAGAGCTAACCAGTCTACTAGACCTTGAGTTCAAAAAGGAGGTAATAAAAATGCTAGAGGAAACAATAAAGATTATCAATATAAATACAAATCACTATAACAAGGAACAAGAAACTATAAAGATGAATCAATAAAAAATAGATAGTTGATAAAATAAAAAAAATTAGAAACAATGAGCAGCAGATTAAATGAACAAGTGACTTTGAAGATAGAATAACAGAAATCGTCCAGTCAGACAAGCAGATAGAAAGGCAAATTTAAAAATTAAAGCAACATTTGAGGCCTATGGAATAATATAAAATTTGCAACTTATGCCTGGTTCAAAATTGAGAAAAGAGTACACGAAGTTATATATTGTTACTCTGCTTATTTAACTTATATGTAGAGTACTTCATACAAAATGCTGGGCTGGATGACTCACAAGCTGAAATCAAGACTGAGAGAAATATCAACAGTGTTAGATATACAGATGACACCACCCTTAACGGAAGAAAGCGAAGAAGAACTAAAGAACCTCTTGATGAAGGTGAAAGAGGAGAGTGAAAAAGCTGGCTTAAAATTCAACATTCAAAAAGCTAAGATCATGACATCTCTCCCATCACTTCATGGCAAGTAGATGGGGAAAAAATGCAAACAGTGGCAGACTTTATTTCCTTGGGCTCCAAAATTACTATGGAAAGTGACTACAGCCACAAAGTTAAAAGATTGTAGCTTCTTGGAAGAAAAACCATGTCAAATATAGACAATGTATTAAAAAGCAGAGACATTACCTTGAGGACAAAAATCCAAAGGACAAAGATGATTTTTCCAGTGGTCATGTATGTATGTGAAAGCTGGGTCATAAAGAAAGCTGAGAGTGAAAGAGTCAATGCTTTCAAATTGTGGTGCTGGAGAAAACTCTTGAGAGTTCCTTGGACAGCAAGAAGGTCAAGCCAGTCAATCCTAAAGGAGATCAACTCTGAATATTCATTGGAAGGACTGATGCTGAAGCTAAAGCTCCAATACTTTGGCCATCTGATGTGAAAAACCAACTTATTGGAAAAGACCCTGATGCTTGGATAGATTGAGGACAAGAGGAGAAGGGGCAACAGAGATTGAGATGATTGAATGGCATCACTGACTCAATGGATATGAATTTGAACAAATTCCGGGAGATAGTGAAGGACAGCGATGTCTAGTGTGCTGCATTTCATGAGGTTGCAAAGAGTCAGACACAACTTAGTGACTGAACAACAACAAGGAAGAGAGAGAGGAGACAGAGCAAGTATTAGAAGAAATTATGACTGAAAACTTTCTAAAACTAAACTAGATACAGGATGCACAGAGGATTTCAAACAAGATGAATCCAAACAGATCCACACCAAGGCATGTCAATTAAAACAACAAAAGTTAAAGGTAAAAGAGGGTTCTAAAAACATCAGAAGAAAAACCAAAGTCAGCAAGAAAACCCCCTCAAGGTTATCAGCTAATTAATTTAGCTGATAAATAAATTATCTGAAAAGCAGAAACTTTTCATGCCAGAAAGGAGAGGCGTACTATATTCAAAGTCCCAAAAAGGAAAAACATGCAACCTATGATACTATACCAAGAAGAATATTAATTAGAATAGGAGAAGAGTTAAGGAAATCTCAGATAAGCAAAAACTAAAGGTATTGAGCAATATTTAACCTACCATAAAAGAAATATTGAAAGGTCTTATCTGTGGCTGATTCATGTTGATGTATGGCAAAACCAATACAATATTGTAAAGTAATTAACCTCCAATTAAAATAAATACTTTATATTTTAAAAAATTAAAAAATGAAATCATTTCAAATATCTTTTCCTACCACAGTGTTATAAGATTAGATATCAAATAGAGGGGAAAAAAATCTGTAACAAACACATGGAAGCTAAACAATACACTTATTTATAACCAACATGTCACTGAAGAAATCAAAAAGAAAATAAAAATATACCTAGAAATAAATGATAATGAAAGCACACCTCAATATCTACAGGATGAAACAAAAGTAGTACTAAAAGAGATGTTTGTAGCAGTACAAGCCTACCTCAAGAAACAAGAGATGCAACAAATTCTTACACCTGAAACAACAGAAAATGAACAAAAAACTCCCCAAAGTTGGTAGAAGGAAAGAAATCATAAAGATCAGAGCAGAAATAAATGAAAAAGAAAAAGGAAGACAATAGCAATGATCAATAAAACCAAAAGCTGGTTCTTTGAGAAGATAAAGAAAATTGATAAACCACGAGCCAGGCTTATCAAGAAAAAAAGGAAGAAGACTCAAATCAATAAAATTAGAAATGAAAAAAAAAAGTTACTAGAGACAACACAGGAATACCAAGGATCATAAGAGGCTACTATCAACAACTATGTGCCAATAAAATGGATAACCAGGAATAAATGGACAAATTCTTAGAAAAGTATGACTTTCCAAAACTGAACAAGGAAGAAACAGAAAACATGAGCAGACCAATCATGAGCATGGAAATTGGAAGTGTATTGAAAAATCTTCCAACAAAGAAAGCCCCAGGGCCAGATGGTTTCACAGGCTAATTCTATCAAAAGTTTAGAGAAGAGTTAACACTTATCCTGCTCAAAACTTTGAAGAAAATTGCAGAGGAAGGAAAACTCCCAAATTTATTTCACAAGGTATCATTCTGATACCAAGCCAGACAAAAATACCACAGAGGAAATTTCAGGCCAATATCACTGATGAACATTGATGCAAAAATCCTCAACAAAATTTTAGCAAACAGAATCCAACAACACATTAAAAGTTTATGCATCGTGATCAAGTGGGTTTATCCCAGGCATATATATCCCGATATATGCAAGGCATGCATATATTGCATTCAATATATGGAAATCAAACAATGTAATGCACCATACTAAAAAATGAAAGATAAAAATCATATGATCATCTTAATAGATGCAGGGAAAGCTTTCAACAAAATTCAACACCCATTTATAATAAAAACACTTCAGAAAATAGGCATAGAAGAAATGTACCTCAACATAATGAAAGTCATACATGACAAACCCACAGCAAACATTCTCAACAGTGAAAAACTGAAGCATTTCCTCTAAGATCAGGAATAAGACAAGAGTGTTCACTCTCACCACTATTATTCAATATAGTTTTTGAAATCCTAGACATAGTAATCAGAGAAGAAAAGGAAATAAAAGGAATCCAGATTGGAAAAGAAGAAGCAAGACTCTCACTGTTTGCAGATGACATGACACTATACATATACATAAAAAGCACTAAAGATGCCACCAGAGAATTAATAGAACTAATCAATGAGTATAGTAAGGTTGTAAGCTATAAAACTAATACATATAAATCCCTTGCATTCCTATACACTAAAAATGAAAACCCAGAAAGAGAAATTAAGTAAATAATTCCATTCTCCATTAAAACAACAAAAAAATAAAATATCTAGGAATAAACTACCTAAAGAGAAAAAAGACTTGTATTCAGAAAACCCTAAGACACTGGTGAAAGAAATCAAAGATGACACAAACAGAAGGAGAGATATGTGCTCTTGGATTGGAAAAATCAATACTGTGAAAATGACCATACTCCTCAAAGGAATCTACAGAGTTAATGCAATCCCTATCAAATTACCAATGACCTTTTTCACATAATTAGAACAAATAATTTCACAATTTGTGTGGAAATATAAGACCCCAAATAGTCCAAGCAATCTTGAGAAAGAAAAACAGAGGAATCAACCTTCCTGACTTCAAACTATACTACAAATCTACAGTCATCAAGACAGTATGTCACTGGCACAAAACCAGAAATATAGACCAGTAGAACAAGATGGAAAGCCCAGAGACAAACCCATGCACCTATGGGCATCTTATCTTTGACAAATGAGGCAAGAATATACAACGGAGAAAAGACAGACTTTTCAATAAGTGATGTTGGGAAAACTGGACAGATACCTGTACAGGAATTAAATTAGAACACTTTCTAACATCATACAGAAAAATTAACTCAAAAGGGATTAAATACTTAAATGTAAGGCCACAAACTGTAAAGCTCTTAGAGGGAAACATAGGCAGTATATTAATGTACATATATGGAATCTCCAAAAATGATATTGATGAGCCTATTTGCAAGGAAAGAAGGGAGATGTAGTCATAGAGAATAGAATTGTGGACATGTGATAGAAAGAAAGAGTGGTATAAACCAAAAAAGTAGGATTAATTATATATACATTACCATGTATAAAATAGAGAGCTTGTGAAAAATTCTTATATATATATGGAGCCCAGCCTGGTGTTCTTTGATGACCTAGAAGGGTAGGATATAGGGGTGAAGAGAGGGGCTAAAGAGGGAGGTGAAAAAGCAAAAAATGTTAGCCGCTTAGCCATGTCTGACTTTTTGTGACCCCCATGGACTGCAGCCCACCAGGCTTCTCTGTCCATGGAATTCTCTGGGCAAGAGTACTAGAGTGGGTTGGCAATTCCTTCTCCAGGAGATCCTCCTGACTCAGGGATCAAACCCAGGTCTGCATTGCAGACAGATTCTTTACTGTCTGAGCCACCAGGGAAGCACTGAAGAGGCAAGTGATATATGCATAATTTTGGTTGATTTGCATTGTTGTATAGCAGAAATCAACACAACAGTATAAAGCAATTTTCCTGCAATTAAAAAATAATCAAAGGAGAAAAAAACTGGAAAAAGTCCATAAGAGGGTCAATAGAGAGCCATACTGCCTTACTTCATAAAAGCAAGTAGAGCCTCTAAACAGTATAAAATCACTGGTTTAGACATCCCACACAACAGCTTATGTAGTAAATATGTAAACAGCATTGCTTTGCAGGTCATTTCATATGGATCTATCTGTTTAAGTGTGGAGAACTGGAGGGCAAGGACAATTGGAAAGGGATTTATTAAAATGTATTACTTATGAAACTGAGCAGGACCCTGAGGGGCATTCCTGAGTACAGAATCCCCTCTATTCCCCCATTTCTTGTTTGTAGGAAAAAAAAGACTTTAGTCTTCAAAATCTTTACTGAGCTTCAGAGAGTAGGCTCAAGCAGTTAGTGATTAGGACAACAGAGTCATTAAACTCTTAATTCTTCCTGAAGGGATACAGATACAATTTAATGCATATCTTTGAGCTTTTGTGTGGAAACTAAGACCCCACCGAGGTGGAGGATGGTGACTATATGCTGACTACACACATGTAGGCCCCAGACTGGAGCCAGAAGATTGGTTTCCCAAACATCATCCTATTGTCTCACCACCAACTCGTTACCAAGTCCAAACTCACTCTGCTCACCACATGACAGGTCAATAAATCCAAAAGACTGGGTGTTGAGGTAAGGAATATAACTTTATTTGGAAAGTTGTCTGGCCAAGAAGATGGCAGACTGAAAAAAAAAGCGGGGGCGGGGGGAAGTTGCTCAGTCATGTCCAACTCTTTGCGACCCCATGGACACCAGACTTCTCTGTCCAGGGGATTTTCTAGGCAAGAGTACTGGAGTGGGTTGCCATTTCCTTCTCCAGGGAACTTCCCGACCCAGGGATTGAACCTAGGTCTCCACATTGTAGACAGATGCTTTCCGTCTGAGCCACCACTATAATCTTGGAAAGTTGTCTGGCCAAGAAGATAGCAGAATAATATCTCAAAATAACCATTTTATTGGAATTGGGAAACCAGTATCTTTTACAGAAAGGAGAGGGGGAAGCAGTGAGGAAGTAAAGTAAAAAGTCATTAATCCTGCAAATATTTCCTGGAATGGCCAATCTCAGGGAGGGGATAAGTTAACTTCTTCCTTCTTGTAGCCATCCACAGGTGAGCAGGGTCCTGAACAAAGGCACTTTGGTTTAACATTCAGACAAAGGGGCAGGGTTTTGCAAAGCAAGTCATTATGTATGACTATAATAACAAAAGCAACAAAAAGCAAAGATTAAAGTCAAAGAAACAGATCTAAAACAAGGAGTCAAAATTGGCTCTTCCCTATCAACCAATCAGAAGAATGTCCATAGTTCTTTCCTAACATTGTCTTTAAAAACTCTTGCTTGAGCATAATCTGCCTGTCCTTGCCTAATGCCCAAATTGCTGCAAACACCCACTGTCAGAGTTTGGCTTTCTATAACATGGGCACCAGCACACTTATTTAATAACAGCTTCAAACATAGTAGATATTTAAGGTTTCTTAAATTGACAGTGAAATTGTTTCTTTAGTCAATCTGATCTATAAACAACCCAGATCGATGTGCATAAAAACAAAAAGCAAATGAAGCCAGCAGATTATACTTTGTCTTAATTCATGAAAGAAAAAATAGTCCTTAGTTATACCAATTGTCCTATGAATCAGGTTAAAATGATTCAACTAATATATGCTCCCTACTGGGATGCTATGCCAAATGTTTACCCTAAGCTTTACCATAGTGTCCTTACAGAAGAAATAATTTATCACAAACTGTGGGATGGTTTAAAATAAAACTACCTATTCTTTGGGAGCAAAACCTGCCACCCCCAAATGTCTCTTGGTACGCAGATTATTTTGAGCTGAAAACAACACCCCAAAGACTCAGGAATAAACTTGACAGTCCTGCTAGCTGCCTAAAGAATGTAGATAAAGCTGTTCCAGAAAGGAAGCTGTCATCAGAGAAAACGATTGTATGAACTACATGTGTAGACTGGGAGAAACCTAGCAAAATCTGTTTGTTAAAAGTCTCACTGTCTCCTATTGTCTCTGTATGGCAGAGTAAACATTTATTTACCAAGCATCTGCTTTTCCATCTCCTTGTGAACTGTCTTCCACCCCTCTGAGGTACCAAACTGATACTCCCAACGTCTTCTTTTGTCTTTGGCTGAAGAGGGCATTTAAGGTGAGGGCTTCAGCCATTTTGGTGAGTCACTCACTTTTCCTGAGTCTCTCCCATTGTACATTACTAGTTGTTGTTGTTGTTTTTTTTTTCCCCTGTTGATCTTTTTCTTATATCAATTTAATTCTTAGACCATCCTGAAGAATCAAGATGTGTAGAGGGAAATTTCTTCATCCTCAACATGAACAAATTCAGGATATTTCACTTCTAAAATAAAGAATCCTTACCTAACAAAAGTTAAATCAATCTTCAGATTATAATATGGGATCAAACTCTGCCTGAAAACAATTTAAAAGCAATGTAAATTTATTTCCTATAACCTTGTGGCACATGTTTCTTAACATTATTTTGTAGCTTTAGCTCCATTCATTTGTGTTAGAGAATTATAAGAGTCTAAACCCTTCAGCCCTTTGACTTAAAGCCCTGAAAGCAGTTTCCTCAGGTTAAGCAATCTGTGTGACATATTTGAACTTAACCCTTTCCCCCTTTAACACCTGTGCCTTGTCTTCGTCAGTACTTAAGTCACTTGAAAGAGTGATAAAGGTCAGGTTATGCAATCTCAATTGCCAACTGCATATTAATGGACAGAATTCAAACTGAATATTAATACAAATAACATTTTGTTTTGTGGTCTTTTAAATTTAGTAAAAAAAATGTAAATAGCAATGACCAACTTTGCCTATTCACTTTATTTATGCATTAAAAAAAAAACTGAACTGGGTAAATGGTAAATGCACCTCATGGAGAATTTTACTATTAGTAGTAAAAAGAGCTATTAGGTTGAATATTCTGTTTCTAAACAATCATAGTTAGAAATCAAAAAGAAAAAAAAAAGTCATTTCTGAAGTGCTTTCCTGGGATGTCCTTTTTTCTTTCTGTAGACGTCTGGTTTGATCGCTCATCTACCAGGTATTTCGTTAACTTTTTCAGTTTGTTTTCAGTTGGTATGCTCTTTTAAAGAAAAGTATTATAGAATCAGAGCACATCTGTAATCAAGAGGGGTTTTGGTAGGAGGGGTACGAAGGCTGGGAAAGGTATCCAGAAAACCAAGATTTCTCTCCAACCTGCGCGCCAGAAGAGCATCTCTGGCCTCAGCAGGAAAACCCAGCAAGGGCGCCCGGCTGCGCCTCCTCCGTTGTCTCCCGCTTCCCTCGTTGACTAGAAAAGGGGTCACCAGACCCGCGCCAGGCTGCGATTGGACGCGCCGTCGTCAGGCACCCTCCAGAAACACAGACGCTTCTGCAAGTGAAGGGCTTTAGGTTTTTTACATCTCTCCCCGCTCCCCTCCGCTCTCCATGCCAGGTCTCTCTGGCTTGCTTGGGCTCGTTCGCGCGGCCTGAGAGTTAGCAATAACCTCGCTGCCGCCTCCGCCTAGCTCTAATTCCTGCCCCAGCCTCTCCACCTTCTCTGGAGCCCTCTGCTCCCGCCATGGGGCCAACTTGGGGCTCCTAAGAGTTGTCGCCTCTTAGCTGCGCGCTCTTGGGCCAAAGTCTCCGAGGGCGGGATATGGCTTAGGGCGCTAGAGGGGTCAGCACAGAGGTAACTGGAAGGGAACGAACGGCTATCTGGGAGAAACGAGGCCAAACGATGAGTTTCCATAAGGAGGACAGAACGAGCAGCCTGTGCCAAAAGGCGCTGCACATCGTCACGGAGCTGTGCTTCGCGGGCCAGGTGGAGTGGGAGAAATGCTCGAGCATCTTCCCCCCGGACGGGGGCAGCCAAGGCGGAAGTAACACAGGTAACTGGGGAGGGCTCCGCTCGCGACCTCGCAGTCCTAGGGGACTCGCGCTCTCGGCCCTAAGCTCCTGGGTCCTGCGCCTTCCGCGCGGCGCGGGGCTTCTTTAGGACGCCTAGCCTTCCTATCCTACCCGTCTCCTTTGGTTAGCTCCTGGCGGCTTCCAGTGTGAACTGTTCGGGTTTTGTCTTCTTGCCTCCATCTGTCTGGGTTCTTCCACTTCTCTGGTCCGCTTCGTACCCGCTCCGCCGTTTCTCGCTCCTAGGCTCCTGTACCCTCTTTCTCTGAGCTCTCCTACGCCTCCCATCTCGCTCCGGGAGAGGAGAGGAGAGCGCGGGCCGCGGCGTCCCGATCGTTAGCCGAGCGCTGCCCGTGGGGGCCATTTGCCACGAGGACTCTGGCTGCCCTCGCTTTTGTCCCGCAGGTGGCGGGTCGCGGCTTGGGGAAGGGGCCAGGCCGAAGAATCCGTACTTAGATGCAAAAACAAAACAAACAAACAAACAAAAACACGCCTTGGAAATGGGGCTGCGTTGGTCCCCGAGAACAGAAAGGAGCCCGGTAGGGATAACCCGCAACCAATGTCATGTTTGCATTTGACAGTGTGCAAAACCCTTTGATATATATGAAATTTTAGGGCTTCTTGACAACGTTGGGCCAACAGCGGGGACGATCAAACCCATTTTTCGAGGCAGCAGTTAAGGCTTAGAGGACAGACAGATTTAAGTGGAAGAAGGAAAGGTTTATAAATCCTTTCTACATAGGTGCGCATACAGCCCTTAATACAGGCATTCTCTCTGCCCCGTCAACAAACTTCGGGGTAAAAAACGGGGTGGGATGGAGGAGGCACATGGACCTTTAGAAATCTGAAGGTGAAAAGAAGTCTCAGGTAACAGATTTTTTGCAAAAGGGATGTGGAGCATAGCAGAGCCACTCAGGGGTGATGCCTGGAGGGGAAGGATTTGTAACCACCAGCTCTGTGAAGTTTGTGTAGTCTACTGTGCCATTGATGGGGTCTAGCTGGATTCCTGGAGTTGCAGGCCGAGTTGAGTGCCATGGGAGAGAGTCCACATAGTTTTGGGAGATGAACACAGTTTTGGGGATTTTCGTTAATGGGCTGGAAGATTGTCATTCCTTCTGTAGGGTTTATTTCTTTCCTTTTACTAGCCTGTCATTTTAGTCTTCTGGAGGGACCTCGTGGGTTGAGGGTAGTCAGGGCAACAGATGAGAGCTGGACCTTAGCTCAGCGTGGAACGTTAACAGTGGAAAAACTGTATGCTAGGAAGGAGACAAGGAAGGCACAGTTAGTGGGCTCCCCATCCACTACCACCAAAGACAAAGAGAGAAAGGAGGGAGGTGGGGAACAAATGTGTTTTATCCTTTACAGTACCATTATTTAAGTGGAATATTTGTACTTTTAAAAATTCTCTGATCATGGCAACAGGAACCAAGAGAGGCTCTGCCAGCCCTTGGCAGAACCTGAGGAGATGTTGCTACTTGGGCCCTGGAGAGGAATGATACATAATTGCTCCTGTACATATGCTGGGAACTTAGACATTTTGTGAATTTTAATAAACACAGCAGAGTCTTTTCCATTTGTTCAGCAGGTGTTACATTCCTAGGAGTGTGTGGAATTCAATTACTAGTTGAGGGCACTGGCTGAATATTACGTATATGCTTGTCTTGTGTATAGTTGCTCATCATGAGGTAAACACTCAAAATAGTTTGAACTTAAAGTCTTCTGTGGTGATTGGATAAGTTGCTCTGAAATGTCTGATGATACACATGCTAAAGATAAGACTCGGAGATGGAAGTGCAGTGAAAGAAATGAGAGTTATTTAAAAGATCTGAACTTTGGTCATTTAATAGTTGATGCTGTGGATAAAACTCCTGACTTCCACTCCACCGCCAACCCCACTTCTTGTGATCATACAGCAAATAGTAGTTTTTTGGGCCTCAGATTGGCTAGTAATGAGGAAAATCTGAAGACTGGAAGCCAAATACTAGCTTTTAAATCTTTATAAATACACAATTATGGCCTTCAGGTGGGCTTCCCAGGTGGCTCAGTGGATAAAGAACCTGCCTGCCGTGCAAGAGATGCTGGAGATATGGGTTTGGTTCCTGGGTCTGGAAGATCCCCTGGAGGAGGGCACAGCAACCCACTCCAATATTCTTGCCTAGAGAATCCCATGGACAGAGAAACCACGTGGGCTACGGTCCCTTGGTCTCAAAGAGTCAGACATAACTGAAGCAACCTAGCTCAGCACAGCTTAAGGTAAAACACAGCATATGATTGTAGAGAGAATTCTGAACTTGTTCTAAGCATTATAGGAAGTAATTGTAATCCTAATTCCTTTTGGATTTGTGCCTGGGAACAAAAATGGAGCAAAACAAAATCTCAATTACATGGATATTTTTCTTCCCTTAAGTGAAAATATGTACTATTCACATTGGGTATTCAATTTAATATATGAATATTTATTGAATGATTACAACTAAAACAGATATCCTTCTAGGTTGTGTATGAGATATAAGGATGCAGAAGCTTGTTTTAAACTTTCCATCTGTAAATCCATACAATAATTAAAAGTAATCTGCAAATAAGCTCCTAGTACTAATAGATATCTATGAAATGTATCAAAGATTAATTATCAAATCTTTAGCTATATTAATTAGCTACTCAGCCTCACCTTGTTCTTTGTAGCAGATTTTCTTATGCACTTGTTCTAGTAGGTGATACTTAACTCACTGTTTGTTTAATGAGAAACACATTATGGTAAGAGGACATGGACATTGAATAGAATGATGGCTTTTTACTTTCAGCATTGCCCAGATGGTGCCAGTTATTCTAAGGTTGCAATGACAATTGCAAGCTTCCAGATTGTGTATAATTTTAGATTTCTTAATGCAGGAGTTGGAGGAGAGAAGTTCAGGTACAGGCCTTTCTTGGTCTCCTTGGGGGATTGAATCCAGGAGGCCCCACATTTATGAAGATTTATGATGTTCAAGTTCCTTACATAAAATGCTGTAGTATTTGCTATAGCACTTCCTTCCACATACTTTAAGGGCTTCCCTTGTAGCTCAGTTGGTAAAGAATTTGCCTGCAGTGCAGGAGACCTGGGTTTGATCCCTGAGTTGGGAATATCCCCTAGAGAAGGAAATGGCAACTCACTTCAGTATCCTTGCCTGGAAAATCTCACAGACAGAGGAGCCTGGTGGGCTGCAGTCCATGGGGTCACAAAGAGTCAGGCATGACTGAGCAACTAACACAGATACCAAGATTTATGATGCTTAAGTTCCTTACATAAAATGCTGTAACATTTGCTATAGTACTTCCTCCCATATACTTTAAATAATCACTAGATTACCTATAATACCTAAATCATCTAGAGGTACTTCTAATACCTCTTCATCTTCTTGATGAAGAGGTATTCATACCTTCATCAAGGTATTATTAGTACCTCTTGATGAAGGTGAAAGAGAGTGAAAAAATTTAAGCTGGCTTAAGACTGAATATTCAAAAAACTAAGATCATGGCATCTGCTCCCATCACTTCATGGTATGAAAAAATGAAATGAAAGTTGCTCAGTTGTGTCTGACTGTTTGCGACCCCATGGACTCTACAGTCCATGGGATTCTCCAGGCCAGAATACTGGAGTGGGTAGCCTTTCCCTTCTACAGGGGATCTTCCCAACCCAGAGTTTGAACCCAAGTCTCCTACAATGGAAGGGGATTCTTTGCCAGCTGAGTCACCAGGGAAGCCCACTTCATGTCATATAGATGGGGAAATAGTGAAAGACTTTATTTTCTTGGGCTCCAAATCACTGCATATATGAAATTATAAGATGCGTGTTCTTTGGAAGAAAAGCTATGACAAACCTAGACAGAGTATTAAAAAACAAAGACATTACTCTGCTGACAAAGGTCTATATAATCAAAGTTATATGTGACTTTCAGCACGTGAAAGTCACTCAGTCATGTCTGACTCTTTGTGACCCCATGGACTGTAGTCCATGAAATTTTCCAGGCCAGAATACTGAAGTGAGTAGCCTTTCCCTTCTCTAGGGGATTTTCTCAATTCAGGGATCAAACCGAGGTCTTCCACATTGTGGGTGGATTCTTTACCAGCTGAGCCACAAGGGAAGCCCAAGAATTCTGGAGTGGGTAGCCTATCCCTTCTTCAGCAGATCTTCCCAACATAGGGATTGAACTGGGGTGTCCTGCATTGCAGGCAGATTCTTTACCAACTGAGTTATCAGGGAAGTCCTCACGTATGGCCGTGAGAGTTAGACCATAAAGGCTGATCACTGAGGAACTGATGCTTTTAAACTGTGGGGTTGGAGAAGGCTCTTGAGCATCATTTGGACTGCAAGGAGAACAAATCAGTCTATCCTAAAGGGAATCAATCCTGAATATTCTTTGGAAGGATTGATGCTGAAGCTGAAGCTCCAATACTTTAGCCATCTGGTACAAAGAGCTGACTCACTGGAAAAGACCCTAATACTGGAAAAGATAGAAGATAAGAGGAGAAGAGAACAGAGGACGAGATGGTTGGATAGCATGATTGACTCAATGGACCTGAGTTTGAGCAAGCTCTAGGAGATGGTAAAGGACAAGGAAGCCTGGTGTGTGTAGTCTATGGGATCACAAAGAATGAGACATGACTGAGTGACTGAACAACAATGTCTAAATCAAGGTAAATGATATGTCACTCATTCATTTGGCTCTCAGCTATGTCTGACTCTTTTCAATCCCATGGACTGTAGCCCTCCAGGCTCCTCTGTCCACAGGTTTTCTCAGGCAAGATTACTGAAGTAGGTTATCATTCCCTTTTCCAGAGGATCTTTCTGACCCAGGGATTGAACCTGGGTCTCCAGCGTTGCAGGCAGATTTTCTTCCATTTGAGGGAGAATGGCACTAAAGCATGTATACTATCATATAAGAAATGAAACACCGGTCTATGTTCAATACAGGATACAGGATGCTTGGGGCTGGTGTATGGGATGATCCGGGGAGATGGTGTAGGGTGGGAGGTGGGAGGGGTCTTCGGCATTGGGAGATCGTGTACACCTGTGGCTGATTCATGTCAATGTATGGCAAAACCAATACAGTATTGCAAAATAGAATAAAGTATTAAATAAAAAAAATTAAAAAATAAAGGCAATGTAGATAGTTGCCTGTTTGACAATCAAAAAAAATTTTTTTTAACTTCCTGAATTTTTAAAAATACTTTCAACCTGTGGATGATTGATTGCATCGATGTGAAACATGGATACAGAAGACTGTAAGCCTAAAGTTACTCTACCTTAAAGAAGTCATGAATCACATATAGAAATAAAATATTCTACTGATTTTTTAAATACCAATAAAGAACAGGCTTCACCATTCTCCTTACCATTTACTGCAATAGCAGTAGCAGAAGCAGTGATAATGTTATTGACTTGACAATCAAGCAGTCAAGTTGACAGATTCTATATTTTAGTAAACTTTACAGTAACTTAACTGCAGATGGCAATACTTGTTAATTTACTCTTTTGACAAAGTCTTTTTCAGAGATATTATTGATATCAACATTACTAGTATACTAGAAAGTTCATTGTGTGTAGTTTTTTAGAAAATCAGATTTTTGCAGTCTTTTTACCACTGATTCTCCCCATCCAAAATAGACAGGTCCCCCACTAAATTCATTAACATAAAATAGAACTTAATATTCTAATAAAGGGAAAATATAAAACAGTATATTGGCCTATTGTCTTAAATGTAATTTTTCATATATACTGTGACTGAATATACATAATAGTTTTTGAACTGAATTTGAGTCCATTTCTAGGCTTTAGTTGCTGCTCCATATCCAAATCCTTGTGAGATTTTAAGAAATTTCATTACTTGAGAAGAAGACCTCATAAATGCAGCTAATCAAACCCCCTTAAACTCATAGTCACATCACAACTGTGCAGACCTAACCATAATTTTAAAATTTTATATAAACATTTAATTCCTCAATGTTTTAAATTTACATTTTACACTTTTAATTTAGTACTAAAATTCTGAAATAAAAATGTAAACAAATTCTTCTAAATTCATATATGTGTTCTTCATTTTCTTAAGATGTGGGAATAAGTAGGTATTCATATGATGAACACTTTTGTTGAAGTTACTTGACTAATAAAAACAGAGATGGCTAAGTAAAAAAATCAAAATAACATGATTTCCTCTGAGAATAAGGCATTTTAAGTCTGTCATAGTTTAAAATGAGTAAAAGGACTTTATAGGTTTTCTCTACAGATAGAAAGCAAATGATTATCTAATTAATTTAATTATTTTATATCACTAGTGGTAATGAGTTTTACACATTCTAATGATTGTATAAAGAATTACAGTTTAGAAACATAGTAGGGATGTT
>SJYC01015785.1:0-23042 GCA_006408675.1 Madoqua kirkii
TAGATGAGGAAACCTCCAATTAAATAAATTTATGTTTAATAAATAAATTTATATTAAAAAGAGGTAGGAGCACAGTTTATCTAAGTTGCATAAAGATATAATATATAAATTAATAATAACTTTATTCCTGCTATCCTGGTATTACTGATAGTATAGGATGTTACTTTCAAAAGTGATTTGGTTTGAATGAAATGCATGACCAAGAATAGTGACAAGAGAGGTGTGATACTGTGCATATATAGTCTTTGTCCACAGTTCCTGGCACACAGCTCCCCAAAACTTTAGAATTTCTTTAGTGACGAGAGCCATAAAGGTGTCTTGTTAGGTTAATGACATGACTTTTGGATCCCAGCTAAGGTTGGGTATTGTTTTCCAGAAGATCACTCATGTGATTAAAGGACTGGGACTTTAGTTCCACCCCTGCTGAACTTCTGGGAGGGGAAAAGGGCTGGAAGTTTAATCAGTTGGAGATTGAACCAATGGCCAGTTTTTTCACTTAGCCATGTTAGCATCATGAAGCCTCTATAAAAACCCTTTCAGGTTAAACGACATTGTTCTCCTCTATATTTGCTCATCAATTTTAGTGCTGCAGCAATGACTCTAGAAACAAGCCAATTTCTCACAGTCATGTGGCCCACATAATTTTTGGAATTTTCAGAAATGCTTATCACAACATTGGAAATGAAAGAGACTTCTCTCCTTGTCTTTGTGCTAAGGGTTCATTTGGAGTCTATTAAATTGATGAATGAGGTAATACCTGTGCCCTTGGGATTATTACCAATAGTGACCTTAAACTGGCTCTACCAAAGCCTAATCTGTCGCCAGAGAACAATGTCCTTTCTGCCCTTGTAGCCAATAGGACATGTGGGAAATCAGAAGCTTGTACATAGATATCAGTGCATGGATCTTAGTCATGATACTTAGCAAACACTTTCCTAAAAAACTTGGTGCCAGACAATTCTTAAAATAAAAATGTACATGCTTCATTGATTCAAAAAAAAAAAAACCACACCAAAAACCAAAAAACAAACCCAAAGGATGGGGCTTGAGAGCTTCTATGTTAGACATGCAGAAATTTGAAAACAGTGTGCTCTGAGAGGGGATGGGAGTTTTCTCAATACTTTGCCCAATGAACTCTTCAATCTGGCTATTCCTGAGTTATATCTCCTTTTAATAAACTGGTAAATAAACAAGTTTCCTGAGTTCTATAGGCTTGTCTGGCGAATTAATCAAATCTAAGGAGTAGGTGGTGGGAACCTCCTCCAATCTTTTGCCAGTTGGTCAGAATCCCACAGCTGACAACCTGTGTTTGCCACTGGCATCAGAAGGGAGAGGGACAGTGTGTTGGGACTGAGCCCTTACTAACCTGTGGAATTTGATGCCACCTCCAGGTAGTCAAACATCAGAATAGAGTTTAAGAACACCCATTTGGTATCCAGAGAATTGTTGGTGGTTTGTGAATCACACCTCCTCACACACACACGTTGAAATTGGATAAAACAACCTAAAAACAAGAGATATTTTCAGTTATAGACTGAAAATTGTGTCCTTTCTCCTACCCAGCATTGTCCTGCAGTCTCCTTATATCTCGGCTTTGGCTCCAACTGAAGAAAACTTAACCACTGAAGAAGTTAACTTGGTTAAAATATCCAGAAAAGATATATAAGTGGGACTTAAAATATATGAAGATTATGAAGCAAATCATAGGCTGCTTTCATTTCAAAATTGTAGTTAATAATCAGGAATCATATTGATTTTATAATTTTTCTCTTTTACTCAAGTTATAGTGCTAAAAATAAACTATAAACTATAAAATATGATCACACATTCATCACCAACAAAATATAAATAGAAAATATAATCAATGTAACTTTAGCTTCAATTGAAAAATGAAGGAAAATTAGTTTCTGTAATTATAGCATGTTAAAATTAATTTTTATTCATATAATTCAGTCCAGTTTAGTCACTCAGTCATGTCTGACTCTTTGTGACTCCATGAATTGCAGCACACTAGGCCTCCCTGTCCATCATCAACTCCCGGAGTTCACTCAGACTCACATCCATCGAGTCAATGATGCCATCCAGCCATCTCATCCTCTGTCGTCCCTTTCTCCTCCTGCCCCCAATCCCTCCCAGCATCAAAGTGTTTTCTAATGAGTCAACTCTTCGCATGAGGTGGCCAAAGTACTGGAGTTTTAACTTTAGTATCATTCCTTCCAAAGAAATCCCAGGGCTGATCTCCTTCAGAATGGACTGGTTGGATCTCCTTGCAGTCCAAGGGACTCTCAAGAGTCTTCCCCAACACCACAGTTCAAAAGCATCAGTTCTTCAGTGCTCAGCCTTCTTCACAGTCCAACTCTCACATCCACACATGACTACTGGAGAAACCATAGCCTTGACTAGACGGACCTTAGTCAGCAAAGTAATGTCTCTGCTTTTGAATATGCTATCTAGGTTGATCATAACTTTTCTTCCAAGGAGTAAGTGTCTTTTAATTTCATGGCTGCAGTCACCATCTGCAGTGATTTTGGAGCTCCCCCAAATAAAGTCTGACACTGTTTCCACGGTTTCCCCAGAATTAAGAAGCAATAAAAACTTAGAATTATTTCAATTTCTGAGTGGATTTGCATCAGCAACAGACTGAGAAGTAAGCCAGAACCATTTTACCTCACTAATTACAGAAAGGTAAAACTACCAATCATTTCCCTATCAGGTAAATGAAAATAAAAGTAAAATAATATTTCTCTTAAATTGTAGGAACTGGTAAACTTACATGATGTTTTGTTAGTGAGTCTTGGTCCTGTTTTGAAATAATCTGTTGTTGCTGTTGTGTTCAGTCATTAAGTCATGTCTGACTCTCCGAGAACCCATGAACTGAGGCACACCAGGCTTCTCTGTCCATCTCTCCCTAAGTGTGCTTAAACTCATGTCTACTGAGCCAGTGATGCCATCCAACCATCTCATCCTCTGTCACCCACTTCTCCTCCTGCCCTCAATCTTTCCCAGCATCAGGGTCTTTTCCAATGAGTCAGCTCTCCGCATCAGGTGGCCAAAGAATTGGAGCTTCAGCTTCAGCTTTAGCATCAGTCCTTCCAATGAATATTCAGGATGGATTTCCTTTAGGGACTGACTGGTTTGATCTTCTTGCTCTCCAAGGGACTTTCCAGAGTCTTCTTGAACACCACAGGTCTTAAGCATCAATTCTTCAGTGATCAGCCTTTATTGTCCAACACTCATGGTCCAGCTCTTACGGTCCAGCTCGTCCAAACATGACTGCGGGAAAAACCATAGCTTTGACTACACAGAATGTTGTCAGCAAAGGGACATCTCTGCTTTTTAATACACTGTCTAGGTCTGACATAGCTTTTCTTTCAAGGAGCAAATGTCTTTTAATATCATGGATACAATCACCATCCACATTGATTTTGGAGCCCAAGAAAGTGAAATCTGATCCTGTTCCCACATTTCCCCCATCTATTTGCCATGAAGTGATAGGACCTAGTTTTTTGATGTTGAGTTTTAAGTCAGCTCTTTCACTCTCCTTTTTCATCTTCATCAAGAGGTTCTTTAGTTCCTCTCCACTTTCTGCCATTAAATTGTTATCATCTGCATATCTGAGGTTGATGTTATTTCTTCCAAACATCTCAATTACAGCTTGTGATTCATCTAGCCTGGCATTTTCCGTGATGTACTCTGCATATAAGTTAAATAAGAAAGTCAACAATATATAGCCTTGTTGTATTCCTTTCCCAATTTTGAGCTGGTCAGTTTTTCCATACATGTGCGCTTCTCTGGTGGCTCAGTATAAAGAATCTGCCTGCATGCAGGAGCCCCAGGAGATACAGATTTGATCCCTGGGTTGGGAAGATCCCCTGCAGGAGGGCAGGGCAACCTACTCCAGTATTCTTTCCTGGAGAATCCCATGGGCAGAGGAGCCTGGCAGGCTACAGTTTCAGTAGAGTTTCAAAGAGTCAGACATAGCTGATGTGAAAGAGCATGCACAAATACATGGAGTTGTCCATGTCCAGTTCTAACTGTTGCTTCTTGACCTGCATATGGGTTTCTCAGGAGACAGGTAAGGTGGTCTGGTATGCCCATATCTTTAAGAATTTTCCACAGTTCGTTGTGATCCACATTGTCAAAGGCTTTAGTCAATGAAGCAGAAGTAGATGATTTTCTGGAACCCCCATGCTTTCTCCACAATCCAACAAATGTTGGCAATTTGATCTCTGGTTCCTCTGCCTTTTCTAAATCCAGTTTTGACATCTGGAATTTCACAGTTCACATTCTGTTGAAGCCTGGCTTGGAGAATTTTGAGCATTATTTTGCTAGCGTGTGAGATGTGTGCAATTGTGCAGTAATTTGAATATTCTTTGACATCACTCTTCTTTAGGATTGGAATGAAATCAGACCTTTTCCAGCCCTATGGCCACTGCCAAGTTTTCCAAATTTGGAAAAGTGCTACACTCATAGCACTTTAACAGCAACAGCATCTTTTAGGGTTTTAAGTAGCTCAGCTGGAATTCTATCACCTCCACTAACTTTGTTCATAGTAAGGCTTCCTAAGGCCCACTTTACTTCCCACTCCAGGATTTCTGGCTCTAGATGAGTGATCAAACTGCAGTACTTCTCTGGGTCATTAACACCTTTCTAAGTATTCTTGCCATTTCTTCTTAATCTTCTGCTTTTATTAAGTCCTTACCATTTCTCTCTTTTATTGTGCCCATTCTTGTATGAAATATTCCCTTTATATTTTCAATTTTCTTGAAGAGACCTCTCATCTTTCCCATTCCACTATTTCCCCCTATTTCTTTGAATCATTCATTTAAGAAGGCCTTTCTTTTCTGGAATTCTGCATTCAATTGGGTATATCTTTCCCTTTCTCCTTTGCCCTTCACTTCTGTTCTTTCCTGAACTATTTGTAAAGCCTCCTCAGACAACCACTTTGTCTTTATGCATTTCTTTTTCTCTGGAAAGTTTGGTCACTGCCTCCTGTACAATGTTACAAATCTCTGCCTTATTCAGGCACTCTATCAGATCACTCCCTTGAATCTATTTGTTACCTCCACTGTATATCACAAGCGATTTGACTTAGGTCATACCATGAGTGACTAACACTTTCACTAAGTGATCTAGTGGTTTTCCTTACATTCTTCCATTTATGCTTGAATTTTGTAGTAAGGAACTCATGATTTGGGCCAACTCCAGGTCTTGTTTTAGCTGACTGTATATTGCTCTCCATTTTCAGCTGCAAAGAACATAATTGATCTGATTTCCATATTGACCACCTGGTGATATCCATGTCTCTTGGTATGTTGGAAAAGGGTGTTTGCTATGACCAGTGTGTTCTCTTGGAAAAACTCTGTTAAACTTTGTCCTGCTTCATTTTGTACTCATAGGCCTAACTTGCTGGTTATTCTGCGTATCTCTTGACTTCTAACCTTTGCATTCCAGTCTGATATAATGAAAAGGACATCTTTTGCTTTTTGTTCTAGAAGGTGTGGTAGGTCTTCATAACCAGTCAGCGTCAACTTCTTCACCATTAATGTTTGGGGCACAGACTTGGATTACTGTGATATTAAATGATTTGTCTTGGAAATGAACTGAGATCATTCTCTCTGAGCTTGCACCCAAGCACTGCATTTCAGAATCTTTTGTTGACTATGAGGGCTACTCCATTTCTTCTAAGGGATTCTTGCCCACAATAATAGATATAGTGGTCATCTGAATTAAATTTTCCCATTCCTGTCCATTTCAGTTCACTGATTCCCAAGATATCAATGTTCACTCTTTCCATCTCCTATTTGACCACTTCCAATTTACCTTGATTCGTGGAGCTAACATTCCAGGTTCCTATGCAATATTGTTCTTCATAGCATTGGACTTTACTTTCACCACCAGGTGCATCCACAGCTGAGCATCATTTCTGCTTTGGCCCTGCCACTTCATTCTTTCTGGAGCTATTAGTAACTGTTCTCTGCTCTTTCCCAGTAGCATATTGGACATCTTGATCTTGGGGGCTCATGTTATGGTATCATATCTTTTTGCCTTTTCATACTGTTCATGGGATTTTCTAGGCAAGAATACTGGACTCGGTTATCATTTCTTTCTCCAGTGAAATTCTGTATTTTATTCTATATTTAAAATTCTATACTTTATGATTACTTAAGAGATATTTTTGTTTATTAGTGCTTGGACTGGACAGATTCATACCAAACTGAGGTTAGTGGTTTCTTTCGAAGAGTGGTATTTTACAATGGTGATTAAAAGAAATTAGATTTGTTCTTTAGTTTGCTAGGGCTTCCATAACCAAGTACTACAAGGAGTCACTTAAACAATAGAAACTTACTCCTCAGAGTTTTGAAAACTAAAAGTCTGAGATAAGCTGTCAGGAGGGTAGATTTCTTCTGAGTCCTCTCCCCATTGGCTTCTTGATGGTTACCTTCTCCCTGGGCTCTTACATGGTCTTCCTTCTATGACTCTCTTTGTCTTAATCTCCTCTTCTTATAAGGACCTCAGATATATTGCACTAGGGCTTATTCATATGACCTCATTTTGTCTTAATTGCTAATTTAAAAGGCCCAACTCCAAATACAGTTATATTCTGAGGTCCTGGATGTTAGGACTTTAACATATGAATTTGGAGGTGGTGGAGGGACAGACACAATTCGTCTGTTATATCCCTAACATCTTTTATTTAAAAAAGAGAAACAAAAGAAATTAAGAGTTATATTTGACACTGATGCTAAACAAAGTTATGGAATAAAAGTATATGGTTATCTAAGTCTAAAAAAGTTCTTCATGGGATATCTATTTAGTTTTCCAAACTTTAAGAGTGCTGCAGCACCAGACTGCTAACATTTGTAATTTTAGAAAGGTGAAAATGGAAATTGGTAGAGGGATATTCTTAACATGTTTCAATGGATTTTACTTTTTGAAACTGATGTCAATGTACAGAAACATTTGGGAAGACAGTACAGAGTTTCCATGTTCCCCACACTCAGTTGTTCCTATTATTAACATTTTATATTAGTATGTGAAATACTAATGTATTTGGTTATAGTTGCTGAACTAGCATTGATACATTGTTAACTGAAGTGCATACTTTATTCAGATTTCCTTTTTCATAATGTTCTTTATTTTTTATTCCAGGAGACTATCTAGGGTAATTCCATCTAGATTATCATATCACATTTAATTATCATGTCTCCTTAGTCTCTCTGAGTTATGACAGTATGACAGTTTCTCAGACTTCCTTTTTTTGACAACATTGGGTTTTGAAGAGTACTGGTCAGGTGTTTTGTAGACTGTCCCTATACTTGAATTTTCATATTTTTTTCATGATTAGATCTGGGTTATTAATTTGGGGAGAAAGATCACAGAGATAATGTGCCATATTCATCACATCATATCAAGGCTATTGACATGATTTTTCACTGTTGATGTTCCCCTTGATCACCTGGATGAGGTTTGTATTTTTCAGATGTCTCTTGTGTAAAATTATACCATTTTGCCCCTTTTAATACAAAAGGTACTCATTAGGTACTCAGTAGGAGGAAGTACTCAGTAGGAGGAAGTTACTTTGTACATCCCACAGTTAAGGAGTGGAGAGCTGTTTTCCACTTCCTTGAGGGCAGAGTATCTACATAAACTCCTGGGCATGATTTTGCATGAGAGTTGTGACTTCTCTCCATTTATTTATTTATATAATCTTATTAACTTTTTATTGTATTTCTTTTAATTATTTTACATATATATTAATTTTGTAACTATGTTAAAATAAGAATATTTTAAAATTCCTTAGCAAGTTATTAACCAATTTTGGACTTCAGAAGTTAGTAGCTCTTGACCTTATTAGAAAGGACCTATGGAGTTTGAAGAGGGGTTTCCCAGGTAGCACAGTGGTGAAGAATCTGCCTGCTAATATAGGAAGTGCAAGAGATGCATGCTGGTTTGATTCCTGGATTGGGAAGATCCCTGGAGTAGGAAATGGCAACCTGCTCTAGTATTCTTTCCTGGAAAATTCCATGAACAAAAAAGCCTGGTGGGCCCATGGGGAAACAAAAACTCCAACATAACTGAGCTACTGAGTACATATACACACATGGAGTTTGAAAGTACAACTAATTGTGTACTCATTCTCTATTAGTAATGTGTCCCAGGTGGTGCTAGTGGTAAAGATGCTGCTTGCCAGTGCAAGAGATATAAGAGACATGAGTGCAATCCCTGGGTTGGGAAGGTCCCCTGGAGAAAGGCATGGCAGCCCACTCCAGTATTCTTGCCTGGAGAATCCTATGGACAGAGGAGCCTGGCACGCTATGATCCATAGGGTCACAAAGAGTCAGACATGGATGAAGCTGCTTAGCACACACACATTCTCATTTAGACCACAGAAAGCAGCTTATACAAACATTTAACATTATTACTGCTTAGAGAGTAAGAAGGTTGCATCTGTAGATCAAAGATGAAGCCAACAGAAGGCTTTCTTATTATATACAGTCTTAGAGCATGTTAAGCTTCATGACTTCAAGGTAGGTTGCAAGGAGCTAACCTTCATTTTGCAAACTCTTGGACCCCCTTATACTATACTTGGAAATAATGTGTATATATCATGCTTTTCTTGTATACAACTGGAAACTTCCTGGGATAAAATTTTTCAATTGTTTCCTTTGAATATATATATATTCAAACATATATATAGATAGAGTATTATGTTAGTTTCCTCTGTACAATGAAGTGAATGAACTATATGTAAATATACATATTTCCTCTCCCTCTTGGACCTCCTTCCCACCTCCCCCCATCCCACCCATCTATGTCATCAATGGTATAGATGAATCTATTTCCAGGGCAGGAGTGAGATGCAAACATAGAGAACAAACATAATTATTAATATTTCCTCCTTACAAAAGTAGCTAAAAGTAGATTTTTGAAACTCTAAATCAGCGTATTATTAATAATAACCATAATATCACATTATCCCACAATTACTGCTTTACTATATACATTATCAATGACTTAATATTTCTCCTACATTGTAATTTTTTTCCAGATATTTCAGTCAGCCTGTTAGCAGTTGTTGTCAGCTTTTGTGGCCTGGCCTTGTTGGTTGTTTCACTTTTTGTCTTCTGGAAGTTATGCTGGCCTTTCTGGAAGAGCAAACCCATGACTTCCAATGTCAGTACCCTTCCACAGAGCATGTCAAGTGCTCCCACTGAAGTTTTTGAGACTGAAGAGAAAAAAGAGATTAAAGAAAATGGAGAACCAGCACTAAAATTATTGAGCCTGCAATAAAAATCAGCCACACTTCCCCTGATATCCCAGCTGAAGTCCAAACTGCTGTAAAAGAACATTTAATTAAACATGCACGTGTGCAAAGACAAACAACTGAGCCTACATCTTCATCCCGGTAAGGAAAGATCAAATAAACAAAACTATTTGGGCTGTGTTTGTGTCTGTATTTGTGTGTGTTGTATGTGATTTTCTAAGGTAGAAAAACTGAGGTGGGAAAGGAGAAAAGACAAACGAGAGAAATGAGAAAGACAGAAGAAAATAAATAGTAGAGTAAGGAGGGACTTGATAGGACAGAATAAACAGGGATGAAGAGAAAGAAACTGAGGACAAAGTCAGACGGAGAGTGGTACCTTGAAAGGTAGAGGTTTCATTAAAATAATCTAATTAGCTTTTATTTATTTATTGGCTTTTTCCTTTGAAATATTTTTGGTTGATTTCCAGTCTTTCTATTTAATACAACCAATAAATAAGTCAGCCATTTGCCTTGTGTTCCAGTAAATCACCTACAAGTTCACAGTCAAAACTGAGTAACAGAGGCTAATGTTTAGTTTACACTTGTTTAGCACCTATACCATAAACTGCTACAAGATTTCATTGCTTATCGGAACTCATAGACCAAACTATTATGGTAAATTCCACAACAGCTTTGGTGAGTATCATGAGCATAGCAAGAGTGTACATGAAGGGAAGGCAGAGGGAAACCTCCTTAAAGTGAAACATTTTAAGGAGGTACATTTTAATTCAGCCTGGAAAAATCAGCAAAAGTTTACCTGAACAAAAATAATTTGCTATAGTGTATTTCAAATTGTGTTAACTGTAAGGGGGAAAAAGATTCTTATGAAAAGGATTTTTCTACTGCAACCCATTCCAGTACTCTTGCCTGGAAAATCCCATGGACGGAGGAGCCTGGTGGGCTGCAGTCCATGGGGTCGCGGAGAGTCGGAAACGACTGAGCGACTTTACTTTCACTTTTCACTTTCATGCATTGGAGAAGGAAATGGCAACCCACTCCAGTATTCTTGCCTGGAGAATCCCAGGGACGGGGAACCTGATGGGCTGCCGTCTATGGGGTCGCACAGAGTCAGACATGACTGAAGCCACATAGCAGCAGCAGCAGCAAGGTCTTCAGTCTTTAACATGAGAAAACCCAACATGTTATTGTAATAGTAGCAGTGTTTCTGATAATAATGGTCTAATAGTAGCAGTATTTCTCTGATTCCCAGACATAACAATTAGTTTTACACTGCTGCTGCTGCTAAGTTGCTTCAGTTGTGTCCGATTCTGTGCAATCCCATAGACGGCAGCCCACTAGGCTCCTCTGTCCCTGGGATTATCTAGACAAGAATGCTGGAGTGGGTTGCCATTTACTTTTCCAATGTATGAAAGTGAAAAGTGAAAGTGAAGTCGCTCTGTCATGCCTGACTCTTAGGGATCCCATAGACTGCAGCCTACCAGGCTCCTCTGTCCATGGGATTTTCCAAGCAAGAGTACTGGAGTGGGTTGCCATTGCCTTCTCCAGTACCCTAGGGACATGGTAAAAATCAAAAGCAATGGGGGAGAGTGATGTTTTCTGCTAAACAATTGACTTCCTAATCTTATCTTCCTATCTCTCTAAATCACAGGTGCATTCATGCTTTCTGTATTTCTTTTTTTTAAATATAAATTTATTTATTTTAATTGGAGCTCAATTACTTTACAATACTGTATTGGTTTTGCTATACATCAATGTGAATCTGCCACAAGTATTGACATGACATACTTTTTGTGGATTTAGAAATCTATCAAGTTGAAAAACCACAAGGGTCATATTTGCTACTAGGACTGAAAGAATATTCAATATATCTTTTGTAAGATTTTTAAAAAGGATTGTATCTATAAATAAACCATCTTCTTTCTGAGATAAATTCCAGTGAGATAAGTAAGAATAATTGTTACTTCAGGGATGAGGAACTTTGGGGTAAGGAAGACAGATGGAAGTGTTATACTTTTCAAGCTATTTAAATTTTATAACCTAGATGTGCTTCGTGTTTACTTATTATTGTGACAGGTTTTCCTGAGCGCTGCATTCATTCACTTTTATGATCCAGTATGCATTAATTTAAATTTACTTATAGATAGTTAATTCTAAAATAATTATTACATATGCTTCTTTATATTTATAGGAAAAATTGCTTCAAGTTTATTTCATGTGGTTACTTGATTATCATTACTATTAAAACTTCAAACTGTGGCCAAATATGATATTTAATAAAGCCTTAACATACTCAGAAATTTTAGGGTAAAAATATTCAATTAATCTATAACACATTTTTAAAAAATATGGATACTGTGTGTGACTATATATCAACTTAGTGTTCAGAATTATTCAAATCTTTTAGTGGATAAATGAACCCCAAATAAAGACACTCAATTAATGAAGATAACTTGGGCTTCTCAGGTGATAATCTGCCTACCAATGCAGGAGACACAGAAATAGTGGATTCATACTCTGGGTCAGGAAAATGTCTTGGAATATGAAATGATAACCCACTCCAGTGTTCTTTCCTGTAAAATTCCATGGACAGAGTAGCCTGGCAGGCTGCAGTCCATGGGTTGCAGAGAGTTAGACACAACTGAATGACTGAGCGTGTACAATAAGAATAACTTGCCTTTCTTTGTTCAATTTTTTTGGAAACTTCAGAAAAATAAAACACTATCTCCAAAAGATTATCTGTTGAATGTAAACACACAACTTAGCCAATTATCACTAGCTATCCAATTATCACTAGCTAGGGGAGAATGAAAGAATACATACTGAGAATACATGTTTGAAGAATTGGTTTTGGATGCAGAATTACTGTCTAGAAATAAAATACAGTAGAGAGTGACAACACATCATTTTAGCACTAAATTTCTCAGTGAGTCACCGAGTCATGTCTGACTCTTTGTGACCCCATGGTCTGTAGCCCATAAGGCTCCTGTCCGTGGAATTTTCCAGGCTAGAATGTTGGAGTGGGTTGCCATTTCATACTCCAGGAATTTCTCAGTAATTATAGGAAATTAAATCAGAAAAAAATCCTTGTTTTCTTAATCTTAAAAAACATAAAGATGACATTGTATGTATGTCTCATATTTTTTAAGAGAAAAAGTATAATACAGATTCATAGCTTTTCTATAAGCTTGATATCATTGACCTCTTTGAATTTCCTTGTTTATGAGAGGTTGGGGAAGGAAGAAAACAGAATATCATTTTTGAGTACTTGCAGTTTAGTCACCATACGAGCATCCTTCCTGCTAATCCTCCACCAGCCTGCATGAAGTTAATATTATTAATTATTCCTATTGCTTGTGAGTTAATGAAATCCAGAGAGATTTTGAAAATTTCCTAAAGAAAAGCAGCTGGTGAAAATTAGAACTCACATTTATCCAGATTGATGGAACACATTTTTAGAGTTAAAGCCAAGGAGATATGGTTTTTTCACAATCAAAGATGTTACAAACAAGGCCTGCTGTATAGCATATGGAACTCTGTTTAGTGTTATGTGACAGCTTGGACAGGAGAGGAGTTTGTGGGAGAATGGATATATGTATATGTATGACTGAGTCCCTTCGCTGTTCACTTGAAACTATCATGATATTGTTAATCACCTCTACCCCAATACAAAATAAAAAGTTTTAACAGAAAAAATGATGGTTACAAAGTCCACTGAGGAAAAGTAGCTTGGAGGTTGGAGACTGAAGGCATCTTCCTGCTCGCTCTGCTCAGTTAGAAATGTAAAATTATATGTGGTTATCATGAATAACTAGTCATGATTTTAATCTGTTTGAACTTGGGATGAATTTCTTACAGAAAACTTGATTATTTCTATTTCTCAAAACTCCTGATATATGTTAATTATTTCTCATATTAATTACCTTTATATAGAGAGGAAGGGGAAATTGCTATTTGTTATACAGACAGAGCCTGAGGGCACATTATTATAAATTGGATTATTCTGCTCAAATGCTAACTTTTCATTGAAGTCTAGCAATATCAGGAACCCTACCCCACCAACCCACACAGTAATTTAACTTTAATGCTTGGTTCCCTCACCTTATTGGGATATTTCAGCTCTAGTCTGGTATCAGGACTCCCTTTTATTTGGTTTAGACAATAGATGACAAGCATCGTAGTCTCTCAACTTTTAATTGTCTCTATTTTTTAATATAAATTTATTTTAATTGGAGGTTAATTACTTTACAATATTGTATTGGTTTTGCCATAAATCAACATGAATTCACCACAGGTATAGCTGTGTTCCCCATCCTGAACACTGCTCCCTCCTTAAGTGACATCCTAATTAGTTAACAACATGCTAGAAACTATCACATTTCTCAAGTTCTCATCTTCCTTTTCAAATACTTAGATATTTGACCCCATCAGCCTCCTGGCAGTCCAACAGCCCAACAGAAGTCTGTGTATTTCCTGTTATTAACATTATTCTAGCACCTATCTTGATTGCTTTTTCATTCATCCAGTAGTCTTAGTAGGTATATTCAGTAGATATAACTTTTAAGTATGGTCAGGGTAGGGAACTGAGAAAAACATTCACAACATAATGCAGCAAAATAAGAAACATAAGAAGTTACAATATTCAAAATTACAAGTACATACTGTGTGGTGGAAAATGTGGACTGAAGAGAATAGAAAAATCATGCCAGTTGAGGTATGGATCTGAGGCCAAAGCAAACTAGAAATTCACATAAATGGCAATTTGAAGAGGATATGAATTCCAGATGGAAACATTTTATATGGAAAGACACAGAATAGGAAATCTTGCTATGAAAACATCAGGTAAGTTTACTTGATCAGAAAATAGAGGTCAATTGAGGAATAATTGAAGATAAAGTCAGTTGGAATTAAAGTCTGAGAAGGCCTTGAAATCATGGACAAAATGTCCAAGGTCTGTCCTGTCAAAAATATTTGTGTCAGAAGAGTCTCTTGGTTAAAGAGCTATGTTTTAGTAAAATTAATGTGACAACATTTTGTAGGGCAGGCTGTAGAAAAAGACATCTGTTTTGAAAGTAATATAGTAGTTCAGGTGTGATAAAAATCAGGAAGTTGCAAACAACAACAAAATGAAAACAGAAAAGTTATAAAGGAACAATCTAAGATTTCATAAAAAATATTAAGTGACACTTCTGTCATTCCAAGTCTAGTATAACCCTAGACTAAAAGCTTGACATTCAAACTTTTGATGTTTGATGTATGTGTCTGATGATGCCAACCGGCCATTATAATGTTTTAGGTCCATATTGCCCCAAACTATGGTCCTGCCTTCTTAGGCAGAAGATCTGCTGATTTCACTTCTGCCTTGCTCTTGAAACCTAGACAAAGCGCTGTAGGAATTCAGGATATATTTGTTGAATTTAAAAAATCAGTAAATGAATTTGATGACTTCATCTTACCTATCCAAATGGGTCTTTCATGGTTACCAGTTAGAAAGGTGCTTGGTCTTTTTATCATCCTCCTGTAGAGCTCATCTTTATTCTGTGCTCGTTTCCCTTGTCTAGAATGACAAACTCTTTTATTCACTATAAGATCTTTAAGGAAATAAATCTTTTTCTATCCAATTATCAGTTATTATCTTTAAAGTCATATCTACAGTCTAGCAATTGTTTATTGTGTTAATGTTGAGCTCTAGCTGATTGCCATATCTAATAGGATAACTTCTCAGAGAACCAGTGTGTATATAACCTACTTTAATGTGCTCTTTTTTCCATCATTGAAAGACACTGAGAGTGTTAGTTGCTCAGTCATGTCTGACTCTTTGTGACCCCATGGACTACAGCCTGCCAGGCTTCTCTATCCATGGAGTTCTTCAGGGAAGTATACTGGAGTGGGTAGCCATTCCCTTCTCCAGAGGATTTTCCCAACCTGGTGACTGAACCCAGGACACCTGCATTGCACGTGGATCATTACCATCTGAGCCACCAGAGGGGCCCCAATTTCCATCACTGGGTAAGTGCATAAAAAGCATCAAGTGAATGATTTTGATTGATTATCTCTCTCCACTTTCCCCCTTTAAAGACATCATCAGCTGGTGAGATAATAATGATGGTTAATCCTAGGTCAACTCCTTAAGATGAGTATAAGGAACAATTTTCTATGCATTCATTACTATTGTGAAGTGAGGTGAATTGTAAGTGGCAAAATAATTTGTTGAGGATGAGAAATTATGTTGGTTAATCACTGTTAGAATTCTAAGTACCTACTGAAAATAATTAAATAAATCATTGACTTACATGTGCTGATGGATTTACATTAGCCATGGTTTCTTAGAAAAGTAATTCTTAAAGTCATCACAAATAAAGTTAGAAAGAACACTCAGAAATAAATTATGTAAAAATATTTTTTAAATGTATAAAACTGGATTGCATAGTTTTCTTTAAGAGATTTTTTAAAAATTAAATCCTTCTCAAAAGATAGCAAAAATTGCAATTTTCATTCCAAGATACTGAACAGAGTGGGAAACAGGATGTTACAGAAATGAAAAATTTAGAAGATATTTAACGAGCTAGAATATCGTGATCAGAACAATAGGAAAACCTCAGATCTGTTGTTGTTGTTCACTCACTCAGTGTGCTCAACTCTTTGTGACCACATGGATGCAGCACATCAGACTTCCTGTCCTTCACTATCTCACGGAGTTTACTCAAACTCAGGTCCATTGAATTGATGACGCCATCCAACTATTTCATTGTCTGTTACCCTCTTCTCCTCCTGCCCTCAACGTTTCCCAGCATCAGAGTCTTTTCCAATAAGTCAGCTCTTTGGCATCAGGTGTCAAAGTACTGGAGGAAGCTTCAGTTTCAGCATCAATCCTTTCAATGAAAATTCAAGGTGGATTTACTTTTAGAATTGACTGGTTTGATATCCTTGATGTTCAAACGACTCTAAAGAGTCTTCTTCAGCATCATAGTTCTAAAGCATCAATTCTTTGGTGCTCAGCCTCCTTTATGGTCTAACTCTCATGCCCATACATGACTCCTGGAAAAACCATAGCTTTGACTATACAAATCTTTGTCGACAAAGTGATGTATCTACTTTTAAACATGCAGTCTAGGTTTGTCAAAGCTTCTCTTCAAAGGAACAAGTATCTTTGAACTTCATGGGTCCAGTCACCATATGCAGTGATTTTGGAGCCAAATAAAATAAAGTCTGTCATTGTTTCCACTTTTCCCCCATCTATTTGCCATGCTCAGTGGTAAAGAATCCACCTACAATGAAGGAGACCCGGGTTCAACCCCTGGGTTAGGAAGATCCCCTGGAGAAGGAAATGGCAACCCATTCTGTATTCTTGCCTGGAGAATCCCATGCACCCAAGAGCCAGGCGGACTGCAACTGCTGCTGCTAAGTCGCTTCAGTCTTGTCCGACTCTGTGTGACCCCATAGACGGCAGCCCACCAGGCTCCCCCGTCCCTGGGATTCTCCAGGCAAGAACACTGGAGAGGGTTGCCATTTCCTTCTCCAAAGCATGAAAGTGAACGTGAAGTCACTCAGTTGTGCCTGACTCTTAGCGACCCCATGGACTGCAGCCTACCAGGCTTCTCCGTCCATGGGATTTTCCAGGCAAGAGTACTGGAGTGGGGTGCCATCGCCTTCTCTGGCCGGCTGCAAAGAGGGTGGCAAAGAGTCAGACACAACTGAAGCAACTTACCATGCACACACAATGGGACTGGATACCATGATCTTTGCTTTTTGAGCGTTGATTTTTAAGCCAGTTTTTTCACTCTCCTCTTTCCCCTTCGAGAGATTCTTTAGTTCCTCTTTGCTTTCTGCCATTAGGGTGGTGTCCTATGCATATCTGAGGTTATTGATATTTCTCCTGGCAGTCTTGATGCCAGCTTGTGATTCTTCCAGCCCAGTATTTCGCATGATTGTACTCTGCATATAAGGTAAATAAGCCATATCTAGCTCCTTGAAATAGCAGTTCATAAAATATACTGTACAGATGCTTGAGATGGTTAAATAATCTTTAGGAAACATATGCTTTTGGTATATAATCTAACTTTTGAAATGGAATGGCTCTTTGAACCAAGGTCAGAAATAAAACCTTATGAGGTATAAAAACTAGGAGATTTTGTTTAATGACACTGATAAATATTATCTCCTCTTTATAAGCACCAATTATAAATTGGTCAGGGCTCCCCTGGTAGCTCAGCTGATAAAGAATCTGATTGTAATGTAGGAGACTCCAGTTCAATTCCTGGATCAGGAAGATCTTCTAGAGAAGGGAGAGGCTACCCACTCCAGGATTCTTGGGCTTCCCTGGTGGCTCAGAGTGTAAAGAATCTGCCTGCAATGTGGGAGACCTGGGTTCAGTCCCTGGGTTGGGAAGATCCCTTGGAGGAGGGCATGGCAACCCACTACAGTATTCTTGCCTGAAAAGTTGCTATAGACAGAGGAGCTGGGGGGATACAGTCAGTAGGGTTGCAAAGAGTCAGATGTGACTGAGTGACTAAGCACAGCACAGCACAGCACATAAACTGGTTAGGCCTTCTTCTTCATAGTACAAAAAATTCTTGGGAAGTTGACTTTTATTAGTCATAAGATCTTTTAGTAATCATTTCATAAAAACTCCAACAGATATTTCCTGAATCCCAGCTTGTGATTATTATGAAATTCATGAAAATATTAATAAAACTTATTTTCTGCTGTTATAAAGAATACTAGTGGAAGGGTTGGGAAATGATAGATAAATCTGAAGATAGGCTATTTCAATACACTCTTTGCAGTATGCTCAAGGAGATGTGAAGGTACAGAAGGAGGGCCCCAGAGTGGTAGGTAAATTCATTTGAAGAATTTTAACATTTTTCTTCAAATCCTAGTTGAGTTCACTAGGAAATGGGCTCAAAGCAGAGACATTACTTTGCCAACAAAGGTCTGTCTAGTCAAGGCTTTGGTTTTTTCAGTGGCCATGTATGGATGTGAGAGTTGGACTGTGAAGAAAGCTGAGCGCCGAAGAACTGATGCTTTTAAACTGTGGAGAAGACTCCTGAGAGTCCCTTGGACTGCAAAGAGATCCAACCAGTCCATTGTGAAGGAGATAAGCCCTGGGTATTCTTTGGAAGGAATGATGCTAAAGCTGAAACTCCAATACTTTGGCCACCTCATGCAAAGAGTTGACTCGTTGGAAAAGACTCTGATGCTGGGAGGGACTGGGGGCAGGAGGAGAAGGGAATGATAGAGGATGAGATGGCTGGATGGTATCACCAACTCAATGGATGTGAGTTTGAGTGAACTCTGGGACATGGTGATGGACAGCGAGGCCTGGCGTGCTGCGATTCATGGGGTCACAAAGAGTCGGACATGACTGAGCAATTGAACTGAACTAAACTGAACTCAAAGAACAAATTTCCTTGAACAGAATAAAGATAAGTTACTCAAATTAATTTTAACCATTATATCACATAATTGATAAGAAAAACAGTTTTTTTCCTCTCCAAATAGCTTTTGTTATTATTGGACTGTTAACATATAGTTAAAGTTTTCAGGGGAAAATTTTAACTTATTTATTCAACAATATTTATAGATCAGGGCTTCCCTAATGGCTCAGGGGTAAAGAATCCACCTTCCAATGCTAGAGACTTGAGTTTGATTCCTGGGTCAGGAACATACTCTGGAGTAGTAAATGGCAACCCACTCCAGTCTTCTTGCATTCTTGCCTGGAAATTCCCATGGACAGAGGAGCCTAGTTGGCTATAGTCCATGGGGTTGCAAAAGAATCAGACACGACTTAGCAATATATAGATCCTATTGTAAAGAGCAATATTTCTCTTTACAGCATCGGACCTTGCTTCTATCACCAGTCCCATCCCCAACTGGGTGTTGTTTTTGCTTTGGCTTCATCCCTTCATTCTTTCTGGAGTTATTCTGCACTGATCTCCAGTAGCATATTGGGCACCTACCGATCAGGGAAATTCATCTTTCAGTGGTCTATCTTTTTGGCTTTTCATACTGTTGCTTCATGGATTTTGAGCATTGCCTTGCTAGCATGTGAAATAAGCCCCACTGTGCAGTAGTTCCCTTCTTTATTCAGCTCAATTCCATTGTTAATCATTAGAGTCACTCTCATGCATATATTCTCAATTTTTTTGCGGCTCTCTTCTTCGTGGTAGGGCAAAACCACAGTCCTAGTTGAATTCAACTTTCCACCATTTCTACACCTGTACATGTATAAGTGAATAAGCTAAACATAAATATCTTTCAATGTTCATTTTAAATTCATGACCACGTTCCTAATTAGACCCTAACACTGGACAGCAAAATATTTTCACTCTCGATGTCCACCTTCTCATTTATTCAAATTTGTATCACCATCCTTATTCCCAATCACACTTCCCGTTTCACTAACTTCACATTTCACTATGGGGCCTTAATTCCCATTTCACAAATAAAGTTGAAGCAAAAAGCAGAAACCTCCCACCTCATCAACTCTGTTATCAGTATCTGTATGTATATATATATATATATATATATATATATATATATATGTAATTCTACCTTTCTGATTGCTAAAAGATTAATCATTTATGTTGTTCAGTTTGGATTACTAAGTCATGTCTGACACCTTGCAACCCCATGGACTGCAGCACACCAGGTTTCCCTCTCCATAACGAACTCTTGGGGCTTGCTCAAACTCATGTTCATTGAGTCGGTGATCCCATCCAACTATCTCATCCTCTATGTTTCCCTTCTCCTCCTGCCTTCAATTTTTCCGAGCATCAGGGTCTTTTCCAATGAGTCCATTATTCACATAAGATGGCCAAAGTATTGGATTTTCAGCTTCAGCATCAGTCCTTCCAATAAATATTCAGGGCTGATTTCCTTTAGGCTCAACTGGATCTCCTTGCAGTCCAAGGGACTCTCAAGCGTCTTCTCCAACACCACAGTTCAAAAGCATCAATTCTTTAGCACTCAGCTTTCTTTATAGTCCAGCTCTCACATCCATACATGACTACTGGAAAAACCATAGCTTTGACTAGATTGACCTTTGTCAGCAAAGTAATGTCTCTGTTTTTTAATATACTGTCTAGGCTGGTCATAGCTTTTCTTCCTAAAAGCAACTGTCTTTTAATCTCATGACTGCAGTCACCATTTGCAGTGATTCTGGAGCCAAAGAAAATAAAGTCTAACACTGCTTCCTTTGTTTCCCCACCTCTGCCATGAAGTGATGGGACCAGATGTCATGATCTTAGTTTTCTGAATGTTGAGTTCTAAGTCAGCTTTTTCACTCTCCTCTTTCACTTTCATCAAGAGGCAATTTAGTTCTACACTGCCATAAGGTTGATGTCATCTGTGTATCTGAGGTTATTGATATTTCTCCCAGAAATCTTGATTCCAGCTTGTGCTTCATCAGCCTGGTATTTCACCTGATGTACTGTGGATATAAGTTAAATAAGTAGGGTGACAAAATGCAGCCTTCACGTACTCCTGTCCTGATTTGGAACCAGTCTGTTGTTCCATGTCTGATTCCAACTTTTGCTTCTTGACCTGCATGCAGATTTCTCAGGAAGCAGGTAAGATTGTCGCTTTTTTGATGATCCAATGAATGTTTGCAATTTGCTCTCTGGTTCTTCTGCTTTTTCTAAATCCAGCATGAATACTGGGAAGTTCATTGTTCATGTTCTGTTGAAGCCTGACTTGGAGAATTTTACACATTACTTTGCTAGTGTGTGAGATGAGTGCAATTGTGCAGTAGTTTGGACATTCTTTGGCACTGACTCTCTTTGGGATTGGAATAAAACTGATCTTTTCCAGTCCTGTGGCCACTGCTGAGTTTTCTAAATTTGCTGGCATATTGAGTGCAGTACTTTAACAGTATCATCTTTTAGGATTTGAAGTATTTCAACTGGTATTCCATCACCCCCATTAGTTTTCTTCATAGTGATGCTTCCTAAGGCCCACTTGACATTCCAGAATGTCTGGCTGCAGGTGAGTGATCACACTCATGCTGTTATCTAAAGCCCGTTTGTCCACTTGTATACTAATTCCCATTTTCTCTCATGTCATTTTAAAGACTGCTCCTCTTTGATTCCTGCATTATTAATGCCTCTTTACCAGATTATAACCACCAGCACAAGAGGATACTGTTATATCTGCTATCTTGAAGGAATTTTCTGAACAACCCACTTCCTCTATCTGTACTGCTGTTTCTCTAACATGTTTGCAGCCAAACATCTTGAAAGAGTTGAGGATAGTTCGTGCACTATTCAATTTATCTCTTTCCATTCTATGTAAACACACCAACTAGATTTTCACACACCAATTCTGACATAACTGCTTTTGAAAATGTCCATAATATCTCCTCCATGTTACTAAACTCAGCTTAATCCATGGTTGCTTACCCACTCTCTTCACGTGGCTTTCAGACTGTACTCTCCTAGGTTTCCTTCTGCTTCACTAGTCTTTACTTCTCAGTCTACGTTTTCCTGATGACTTAACATTGAAGCATTTTGGGGATTCATTCCTTGTTTTCTCTTTCTTTTTCTTTTTTGTTTTGTGGAATCTTTTATTTTTATTTGGTGGGGGGGACTTTTTTTTTTTTACTTTACAATATTGTATTGATTTTGCCATGATGCTTGGGGCTGGTACACTGGGATGACCCAGAGGGATGGTATGGGGAGGAAGGTGGGAGGGGGGTTTAGGATTGGGAACACGTGTACACCCGTGGCAGATTCATGTTTTCTCTTTCTTATATACACTCACCTCTTTGATAATAATATCTCCTGAGTTTGAACATCAGCTCTATATGGATTCAAAATTTAAGTACATATCACAAATTTCTCCAGAGTTCCAGAGTTATTATCTAGTTTCCTATTCAATATTTCAACTAAGATTTCAAACAAAATTCTTAAACAAAACAGGTCCATATTTCCTGTTCTTGGCTCTCAGACTCACTCCATTCTCAGTCTCATCTTTATCAATTTTATATTTCCAGATGCTCAGGTCGAAACATTGCAGTTGGTCTTGACTTCCTCCTTTAACTCATATGTCCAAGCTAATGTGTCATATTCTGTTTGTTCTACCTTCAAAATATAGTCTGAATCCAGCTAGAAGATGTATATATCATTTGCTGAGTTTAGCCACTGCTGAGCAAACTGCAAACTCACCTGTGGCCACAGGACTGGAAAAGGTAAGTTTTCATTCCAATCCAAAAAAGGCGATGCCAAAGAATGTTCAAACTATTGTACAATTGCACTTATCTCACACACTAGCAAGTAATGTGCAAAATTCTCCAAGCCAGGCTTCAACAGAACATAAACTGTGATTTTCCAGATGGTCAAGAAGGATTTCAAAAAAGCAAAGGAACCAGAGATCAAATTGCCAACATCTGTTGGAACATCAAAATAAACAAAAGAGTTCCAGAAAAACATCTACTTCTGCTTTATTGAGTATGCCAAAGCATTTGACTATATGGATCACAACAAACTGTGGAGAATTCTTCAGAAATGGGAATACCAGACCACCTTACTGGCCTTCTGAGAAATCTGCATACAGGTCAAGAAGCATCATTTGAAAGCAGACATGGAGCACCAGACTGGTTCCAAATCAGGAAAGGAGTACATCAAAGTTGCATATTGTCACCTTCCTTATTTAACTTATATGTAGAGTGCATCATGCAAAATGCCAGACTGGATGAAGCACAAGCTGGAATCAAGATTTCTGGGAGAAATATCAATAACCTCAGATACACAGATGACACCACCCTTATGGGAGAAAGCAA
>SJYC01015789.1:0-14551 GCA_006408675.1 Madoqua kirkii
TATCAAATTTATTTTTACAACATTAATCAAAAATGCATGAAGTACTAAGCAGTAATTTTTTGGCCTTATTCAGAACAGCAGTCAGAATCAATGCTATTTCAGGGAATGTCTAGGCTATTTTTCTTTCTTATATATATTTGGTGAAAAATACACACTAAAGTATAATTTGATTGTATTTATTTTTGTGTCTTTCTATATTATACTGTTTGGAGGTTATAGGAAACAGAAAGAAACTTTTTATGCCCATGATGTTCTAGCAACATATGTAGGTCTGTTGCAAGGTTTAAGAATTTAGTATAATTCTACTGGTAGTATTGGATTAAAATTTTTCCTTTCTCTCTTGCATTTAACTAGTTTAATTATTAAGATTCTCTTATATAGTGAAAAGAATATGCAGTTGATTTTTAAATATTCAAAATCTTATCTTCTATAATAGACTGCATTAAATAGTTTCCTAAAATTCAGTACCCAATTTTCTAATTTAAAAAATTTTTTTCAAAGAAATATAGTATGCCACTCACTAGCTTTGAAATCTAAGTCCATGAAAACAATTCTGAATATTTCCTTCTGGTTTGTAAAATGTGAAATAGTATTTCCCTTGACGAAAGTCACAGAGGAAAGCAGAAGACCACAGGAACTCAAAATGAGTGTTCTTTAATAACAATCCAGGATTTGTTACCATCTATTCATATCATTTTGGGGAAACTGCTTACCATATCTAAACTTGTTCCTGCAACCATAAAAAAAAAGGTTCATAATAATATCAGCCCCATGATTTGAGAGAATGGCATTGAAACATGTATACTATCATGTAAGAAACAAAGCACCAGTCTATGTTCGATACAGGATACAGGATGCTTGGGGCTGGTGCACGGGGATGATCCAGAGAGATGATATGGGGTGGGAGGAGGGAGTGGGGTTCAGGATTGGGAGCGCATATACACCCGTGGCAGATTCATGTCAATGTATGGCAAAACCAATACAGTATTGTAAAGTAAAATAAATTAAAAATTTTAAAAATGAAAATAAGATAATAAAAGTACAGTTCTGTAAAATTTAGTTACTAAAATAAAGTTGTGTCACTTATACCCAACATGCTATAATCTTGTAAATAAAGAAAACAGCTATTTGTTGTCTACTTGATTCAGTAGATAACACAAGTTTTTATACTCCTCTATAAATAGTAACTAAGTTTTGAAAATAAGTCTCCAGTTCCTCTCAGCAAGAAACTTTGATATCTCTTAACCAGTAAGATGAAGAGTTCTTATCAAATTTTTATACTCTTATTGTGTTCCTAGTTCTTCTTGTCTCAGTGTCTCTATTAGCCTATCCCTTTTACTCTTTATGTAGATGGTTAGGATACTTCATTTGTTAAATCCAGGAAAGTTTGTTTCAGGTCTACCTCTTCAACCTGAGCATTCTGTGACTCCTGGTAGCTAATCCAATGGCTGTATTGGATTGTATAAGAGTTAAACCATTGTGTCAGGTAGTTATTTCCTGCTTAAATTAAGGGCTGAAAATGATTCTCCTATTGAGACAAAACAGGGGCAATATTAAATAGCATCCTTGGCAATAATAGATCTTGGCTGTGATCATTAAGCACTTAATGCTCAGTATGCTTTATAATGGTCCCATCTGTAACACTACCATGCTCTCTGCCCACTTCTGCCCTGACTTCAAATAAGTTTCATCTTTGTTCCATGACCAAGCACAATGCTTAATATTATATGCTTAATACAAAGGCATTCTTTTGTTCTTATGGAAATACTAGCAGGTCCTGCTAAAGGACACTAGGTGAGCCTTTTCTCTGTTTTTAATGGAGATAGTGGGAAAGAATAAGTAAAGAAAATATGAGATAAAAATCCAGGAATTTAACTAGGTTTTCTGATAGGAGCCTCCTTTGGTTGTTTCTTCCCCATCTTCATTCAACATGATGAAATCTAGTTTAATCGGAATCACTGAGAGAAAGAGGAAGGGCAAGGAGGAAGGGCTGTTCAAAAATTGTGGTTCTTTGGAGAAGAAGGAGGAAATGAGCTGGAAACTAGAACAGCATTATAATGTTAATTATATTTCCTAACTGTATTCTGCCAAACATCTTCTTCATCATTTTCCCTTGCTCCCCATATCACTAGACTGCTTGTTCTGGCTGAGTGGAAAAGATGGTCAGATGTACAAAAAAAGAAGCAATTTGTCCACCTCAGGGATGTTTTTATTTTGAAATTCCACAGTCCTATAGAATTATAGCAAACATAATGTAAAATCACCCTAGAGTAAAGGGATCTATAAAGAAATAGGTTCAGTAAAACTAGCAGATGTGTATGATGCAACTTCAGCTCCCTAAATCCTGTGTACCTTTAAATGGCTCAAAAGTGTTTTGAGCCATAGATGGATATGCCCTTGCACACTTCTAGAGGGTTTCCTCACAAAGCCCTCAACCGTCGTGAACAGTGTCTTAGCTCAGTTGCTCTCTGGTTAATGAGCAGTCTTCACATCTTCAAACAGAGGTGAAGTCCCTGCTGCCACTGACCTAGCTTGATGCTTTTATGATTTTTTTTTTCATTCAGTATGCTTTTATCGAGGATCAACACTATGATGCTCTTGAACAATAGAAATATTGTTATAAACAAGAAAATAATAGTATTTCTTGAGCATCTGCAAATTGAACATATATTATCTTTGCATATTTTCCATTTTAAATCTAAATGCAACCTCCCCAGGAAATTGTTATTGATATTAGTCATGAAAGTGGATCTCATCTTGATTGCAGAGAAATTCTGGGTTGATCTGAGTAAGTATTATTGAGAATGGGTCCTAACCCAGTGATCTTGTTTACATTCTGGTCATAGTTAGACATGTAAAAGCCTTACCTCACAACTTCTTTATATGATGCTTCCTCTATTTTTAATTTCCTTTACCATTAGTCATTCTTCAAGATTCAGTCACCCACTTTAGAAGTTCTCCTAGGTCCTCATGAGAAGAAACAAGTATTTTTCATTTCTACTCTCATAACTAAAACCCAGGAATCCCTCTAAAAGACTGTACAACACTGGATTTTAAAATGTACTTTAAAATTATGCAGATTTGAACATCTGGAAGTTCAAGGTTCAAGTATTGTTGAAGCCTGGCTTGGAGAATGTTGAGCATTACTTTACTAGTGTGTGACCCACTATAACTAAATTAATGGAAAAAGGCATTGAAGTGATGTTTTCTCCCCATCCTTGCCCTACTTGGACCCTTGATTGGGATACATTTCCTGCCGCAGTGAGCCCAAAGGAAGGAGATACCCTATGTCTAAGGTCAGAGAAACCCCAGTAAGATGGTAGGTGCTGGAGTGGCTATGAGGAGATAGCCCATGTCCAAGGGCAAAGTAGACACCCTAGCAAGATGGTAGGAGGGGCAAATTTGTGTCTAGAATCAAACCCCATTCCCACCAGAGACACTAAGAGGGTGAAACAAAGCTTGTGTGCACCAGGACCCAGGGACCCCATACAGACTGAGACAGAACTGTGTTTGAACATCTTCTGTGGAGGTATGGGTCAGCAGTGGGCTGCCACAGGGACAGGGGCTCTGGGTGCAGCAGACTTGGGTATGGTATAACCCTCTTGAAGGAGATCGCCATTAACCCCACCACAGAGCTGCCAGAACTTACATAGGACTGGGAAATAGATTCTTGGAGAACACAAAAAGAACCCTGAACACCAGGAGAAAGGAGCAGTAACCCCATAAGAGACTGACCCAGACTTGCCTGTGAGTGTCCAGAAGTCTCCAGCAGCAGCGTGGGTTCATGGTGGCCTGCTGCAGGGTTGGGGGCACTGAGTGTAAAGGTATATGCCTGGGATCTTTTGAAGGAGCTCACCATTATCTTCATTACCTCCGCCATGGTTTTAGTTAGTGTTAGTGTTAGTCACTCAGTCGTGCCCGACTCTTTGCGACCCTATGGACTGTAGCCCTCTGTCCATGAGATTTTCCAGGCAAGGATACTGGAGTGGGTTGCCATTTCCTTCTCTAGGGGATGTTCCCAACCCAGGAATCGAACCTGGGTCTCCTTCACTGCAGGCAGATTCTTTACCAACTGAGCTACAAGGGAAGCCCCCAGGTAAATAGCAGAGAGGGAACACAGCTCCACCCATCAACAGAAAATTGGATTAAAGATTTACTGAGCATGGTCCCTCCCATCAGAACAGGACCCAGTTTCCCCCTCAGTCTATCCCATCAGGAAGCTTCCATAAGCCTCTTATCCTCCTCCATCAGAAGGCAGACAGACTGAAAACCACAATCACTTTACAATATTGTATTGGTTTTGCCATACATCAACATGAATCTACCACTGGTGTTCCCAATCTGGAACCCCCCTCCCACCTCCCTCCCCATACGGTCCCTCTGGGTGATCCCAGTGCACCAGCCCCAAGCATCCTGTATCCTGCATCGAACCTAGACTGGCGATTTGAAATAATAAAAGAAAATTTAAAAAAAGAAAAGAAAACCACAATCATAGAAAACTAACCAATGTGATCACATGGACCACATGTGATCTTGTCTAACTCATTGAAACTATGAGTCATGCTGTGTAGGGCCACCCAAGACGGACAGGTCATGGTGAAGAGTTTTGACAAACTGTGGTCCACTGGAGAAGGGAATGGCAAACCACTTCAGTATTCCTGCCTTGAGAACCCCATGAACGTGTACACCCGTGGTGGATTCATGTTGATGTACGGCAAAACCAATACAATGTTGCAAAGTAAAAAATAATAATAATAAAAAGAAATTTGTAAACAACAGTAGAAGAAACATAGGAACCAACTTGATAGGGATTGTGTGTCATGTTGAGGAGTATGGACTATATTTAAAGTCCTGTGTGTTCAACATGCATCAGAGAGTCAAATACTTGGAATTTTTAGCAGAGCTGGGGAACAGTATAAATGACTCTGAATGTTACTTGTTCAACATAGTCTTTTCTCAAGTAGAAGAAACATAGAACCAACTTGATAGGGATTGTGTGTCATGTTGAGGAGTATGGACTATATTTAAAGTCCTGTGTGTTCAACATGCATCAGAGAGTCAAATACTTGGAATTTTTAGCAGAGCTGGGGAACAGTATAAATGACTCTGAATGTTACTTGTTCAACATAGTCTTTTCTCACAAATCCCTAACCAAATAAACCATATGTTCTCTACCTTAAGAACTGGATCCTTCCTCATCTGAACCATATTGTCTGGGAATTTAATTGATGGCCATATTTTATAACTGCTTATTCTTAAACTTGAAATTAAGCTATGAACACAACTGATCCTTTCTAGTCTTTCCAATGAGGTTTTATTGGCTCTTGTAGCACACAAAAACTAAAAGGGCCTGTCCATCCAGTCTAAACATACCTGAGCTATGTATATTATTTAGTTCTCATTTTAGTAGCAATTAAGACACAAAATTTTAGAGCTGGAAAATCAACTAGTTTTTCTCTTTGAATACTTTCATTTTATACCAAAAAACACTAAGGCCAAATAGAGTTAAATGGATTGATTAAGGTTAAGTTCTATGATTTCCTCAGGTGTATGGGAGGTGTGGGTGAGAGAGATATAAGTATTTTGCTGTAGTTTAAATTGAGTAGACCTTTGTAGGGTCTGCATTTCACTATAGCTTCATTTCATGAAGTAAAATAGTAACTTCATGAAGACACTTACTTTATCCAATAACATATTTAACAAAGTGAGGAAAGCCATCTGTTTTCTTAGCAAGCAGGAAATTTGGAAGGCAGGCTGCATTTAGGGTCCTAAGTGGATGTGATGACTGCTGTCACTATGGCAACAAGTTGTTCATTTGAAGGTTTTTTAAAATAAGTCTTCATGATCCTTCCTAATATATCTGAATTCAAGCATGTCTTTAGCCAGCACTTCCCTATATCTGTTTACTTCAGTGATCCCTCTCTTTGGTCTTTTCCCGGCCTAGTCTAGCCTACTCAAAATAAATAAATAAACAAATAAATAAATAAATGTTTTAAACCATTATTTTCATTGGTATCATTACTTTTGAATGCCTATTCATGCCAGGCACTTGGTATGGATGATACCTACCTATGGTGAGGCATAAGTTATTATCACCATTTACTTGTGATCAAACTGGAGTTAAAGGGGGTCATATTTCTGCCATGTGCTCGGCAACTAGTACATGGAAGATGTAGCTTTCAGCTCTGGCTTTTCCAATCCAGGAACCCATGCCCTTTTTATTCTGCTAAGCTCTCACTCTCTAGTGTTACCAAAACCTTTAGATCCCTGTTGCGCAGAGAAGTCACCAAACCAACTATATCTAGCCTTAAACCTCCTTCAGCATGTTGCCAAACTCCATATTTCTCAACATAAAGTGTCCATTCTTATTTCTGAGTATCATAGTACTCACCTGTAGCATTATTCCTCCTCTTCCCTGTAAAACTCAATTTCATTAATTCTTCAAACCCAACATAATGATTATTTCCCTTCAAGAGTGCTTTCCTTGGTTATTATACACACTAGTCATTGAGCCTTTAAACTGCCTCCTCTCCATATCTTGAGCTTGCTATTAGTTCAGTTAGTCCTGAAATAAGATGTGCAGTACAACGGTTTGCATATTTATTTATCTTTCCAATGGTTGCTGTTTTAATGACACAGTACACACAAAAACTTTATAACTGTGACTATGTTTCAGAGGTTGACTGTAGCCCGTCATCAATTATCTTGATCTCTCCAGCTTTATATCTGTGGAACCAGGTAAAAGAAATCAAAGATACGGTGTCTAACCCAACTCTAGTGTTAGCTTTTATTCATAAGCCCTTTATTCCAATGGATTAAGAAAACTGTTATTGCGAATGTTTCACCAATTATGTGTGTATCAGAATTAAAGTTGCCCTATCTGAAAGAAAATTTATGGAACATGATATCCTAGATTTAATAGTAGGCTTTCAAATAATTATATGCATAAAGACACAAATGTTTTTCAAAGGTTAAAATGGGGAGTTCATATTTATAAAGCATTACAGTAAATGACTTCCCTGGTGGCTCAGAGGTTAAAGCGTCTGCCTTCAATGTGGGAGACCCGGGTTCGATCCCTGGGTCGGGAAGATCCCCTGGCAAAGGAAATGGCAACTCACTCCAGTATTCTTGCCTGGAGAATCCCATGGACTGAGGAGCCTGGTGGGCTGCAGTCCATGGGGTCACAAATCACAAAGAGTCGGACATGACTGAGTGACTTCACTTACTCACAGTAAATGAGATTACTCATAAATAAAATTTTCAGAAATTCAAAGCATTTCTCATTTTAAGCCAAAATTATTATTTTAAACATTTAAGGTTTTGGAATAAAAATAACCCCAAAAGTAGTGTATACTTCTCTACTTTCTTAAACAAAACATAAAGGCTAATTTTCCCTAACTTGATGACTCAGAATCATCATTTTGAACTTTAATTACTCTTCAACTCTGTAATAAAATGACATTTTTAAGTTACAATAAATAAAATTTCAGAAATTCAAAGCATTTCTCATTTTAAGCCAAAATTATTATTTTAAACATTTAAGGTTTTGGAATAAAAATAACCCCAAAAGTAGTGTATACTTCTCTACTTTCTTAAACAAAACATAAAGGCTAATTTTCCCTAACTTGATGACTCAGAATCATCATTTTGAACTTTAATTACTCTTCAACTCTGTAATAAAATGACATTTTTAAGTTACTGAGGCACTATTAGTATTAGTCCCCTTTGATACAAGATGGTTCTAGATCGCTATCCTTTTTAGGATACAGTATTTGCTTCTTTTTTATATGCTTTGTATCTCTGCAGCTATCATTTATCTCTGCTTTGCTAGACCTAGTGCTGTTCATTTCCCCAATTTTACATTTCATGTGTGATTTTTGACCTGTTATAGATTGATACACCGATTAAACTTTTTTCTTAGAATTTTGTCTAAAATAATAGCAAATGGATGTTGGATAGGGATGGTATAGCATCTTTATATAAGAGAATTTTGATGCATAACTATGTTATATTTATGCTGTATATTCAGAGACCTTTCAGTTTATTTCCTGGTCTTTTTCAGGGCTTGGGAAGTTCAGATTGTTGAAAGTGACTTTCCTTATAAACTGCATTGCTCTGGGGCAGACAGAGTCAAATAAAACTCAGTCTGGTCCCTGGAGGTGGGGACCTATCAATATAGGGACAGATTCAGTGGTAGGTACTGAGATCAAGGCACATTGTACGTCAGAAGACTGTCACCAAAATCCAGAGATTTGATGCACTTTTGTTATGGGATATTTTTATAGGTCATACAGCCATTTACCTTCATCAAGTTCATTTCTCATAGTTATCTCTTGTATTGCTTCCAGATTTAAAAAGCTGAGGAATATTGGTATTTACCCTAGAGAGTATTTTTCCCTTTTCCAGATACAGGCAGTTTTTCTTCTTTCAAATTCTTACTTCCAAAAGGAAAAACTTAGTCTTAACAAAGACTCAAATGTTGTGCATTTATTATACATGTCTACAATAATTAATTTTCCCCACTCAGCTCATTCCAGTTTCCTTAAAACTCCTGACTATATGGAATTGAGACATTTAAGTGGATTTCTTAGTACTGCAGTGAGCAAAAAGCCAACTAGCTTGTAATCAAAGTGTTCCTTTAAAAAGTGGTCCATATTCTTTTCTTTCAGTTTATTGGGCTAGTTCTTCAATCACTCGTCTATTTAACCTCTTCATATTTGCCAGTACCTATTGATAGTCAAAATTATGTTGCAACTCAATTCATAGATAGGGTCTTTCAGAGATGGCACCAAACACAGCAAACTTTCTTTATTCCACCCTGTAAACATGTGATACATCAAAAGAAAAATAAAAATTACTCCTACAGATTGTGTGATGTATAAAAGTAAAACCATCAGTCAGAGGTATGAAAATGTTTTATTAATTTCTTTAGAAGTCTCTGTGTACTTTTTTTCTGCACAAGCAGAAAATGTGGTTCGTTTCCTGTTGAATTCTAAGTATATCATGTCTGAGATTATCTCTATTTCTTTCCTAATTTATCCATCACAATCCCCAACATGTTTCTTGGTGGCACTTGGTATCTTGTTCTATATTTATAAAGGGATCCTTTAAATTTTGTTGTTGTTGTGCAGTCTCTTAGTCATATCTGACTCTTTGTGACCTCATGGACTGCAGCACACCAGGCTTCTTTGTCTACCATCTCCCGGGGCTTACTCAAACTCATGTCCATTGAGTTGGTAATGCCATTCAACTATCTTGTCCTCTGTCATCCCTTCTCCTGCTGCCTTCAGTCTTTCCCAGCAACAGGGTCTTTTCTAATGAATCAGCTCTTCCTATCCCGTGACCAAAGTACAAGAACTTCAACTTCAGCACCAGTCCTTCCAGTGAATATACAGGACTGATTTTCTTTAGAATTAACTAGTTTGATATCCTTACAGTCCAAGGGACTCTCAAGAGTCCTCTCCAACACCTCAGCTCAAAAGCATCAATTCTTCAGTGCTCAGCTTTCTTTATGGTCCAACTCTCACATCCATAAGTGACTACTGGAAAAACTATAGCGTTGACTAGACTGACCTTTGTTGGCAAAGTAATGTTTCTGCCCCCCGCCCCTCAGCATTCATTTTTAAAATTGTTTTTATTTTTTTAATACTTTATTCCACTTTACAACCCTACATTGGTCTTGCCGCACATTGACATGAATCAGCCACAGGTGTACACGATCTCCCAATGCTGAAGCCCCCTCCCACCTCCCAGCCCACACCATCTCCCTGGATCATCACGTACACCAACCCCAAGCAACCTATAGTATACATGTTTCAGTGCCATTCTCCCAAATCATCCCACCCTCTCCCTCTCCCTCAGAGTCCAGAAGTCCGTTCTATACCTCTGTGTCTCTTATATTGTCTCACTTACAAGGTCATCGTTTCTGCTTTTTAATATGCAGTCCAGGTTTATCAATGCTTTTTTTCCCAAGGAGAAAGGTTCTTTGAATTTTATGGCTGCAGTCACCATCTACAGTGATCTTGGAGCCTCAAAAATAGCCTGTTACTGTTTCCATTGTTTGCCTATCTATTTGCCATGAAGTGATGGGACTGGATACCACAGTCTTAGTTTTTTTGAATGTTGAGTTTAAGCCAGCTTTTTCACTGTCTTTTTCATCTTCATCGAGTCTCTTTAGTTCTTCACTTTCTACCATAAGAGTGGTGTCAATTGCATGTCTGAGGCTGTTGATATTTCTCCTGGAAATCTTCATTCCAGCTTGTGATTATCCAGCTCTGCATTTCTCATGATGTACTCTGCATATAAGTTAAACAAGCAGGGTGAAAATATACAACCTTGACATAATCCTTTCCCAATTTTGAACCAGTTTGTTTTTCCATGTCCAATTCTAACTGTTGCTTCTTGACCTGCATACAGATTTCTCAGGAGGCAGGTTAAGGTGCTCTTTTATTCCCATCTCTTTAAAATTTTTCCACATTTATTTTGATCCACACTGTCAAAGGTTTTAGCATAATCCATGAAGCAGAAAATGTTTTTCTGGAACTCTCGATTTTTCAATGATCCAGTAGATGTTGACAATTTGATCCCTGGTTCCTTTGCCTTTTCTAAATCCAACTTGAACATCTGGAAATTCTCCGTTCATGTACTGTTGAAACCTAGCTCGGAGAATTTTGAGAAGCATTACTTTGCTAGCATGTAAAATGAGTGCAATTGTGTGGTAGTAGAACATTCTTTGGGATTGGATTGAAAACTGACCTTTTCCAGTCCTATGGCTACTTCTGAGTTTTCCAAATTTGCTGGCATATTGAGTACAGCAGTTTAACAGCACTTTAATTTTTACCAGCTTTTGACAAAAAGTGCCTACTCTGATTGATAGTTCCTGGGAGGACAAACATCCGGAAAAGGAAAGAAAGATGGGCTATAGACAAAGAATTTTAACCCATTAACTGAGCCTAAAGATATTCTTGGAAAAAAAGAGAATAAGTAAAGAATTAGATAAATAAATTCAGACTTATTTTATTAGCTGTTTATAGTCTTATATACTGACTTCCTCCTCAGCTGAGATCTTTGAGGGCAGAATCATGCCATCTCTCTTTTAGTATCTATAGCACCTACCAGTGTACCTAATAAATAATGCTCAATATCTTCTTGGTAGTGAAAAGAATGAGTCCTGTAGGAGGCTGTATTTTCCTGTTTTCCTCAGGCATCTCCTTTTAGATCTTTCTTGCTATTTTAAGTGTGCAGCAAACAACCCAGAGGAGAGCCATTTGGATATACTTTTGTTTTTAAATAATTATTTTCTTACTCTTTTAAAAAAATAAAAATTCTTCTATTTATTTTTTTCAGTTATCCAATATTTCTGAGCACTCGATATGTGTTAAGACATTACTCCATGTGATAGCAACACAGAAATGAACAAAACAGCATGCCTTATTCATATGCCAGACACTTTTTTAATGCCTTGGACTTTATTTACATTATCTCAATTACTGATTAAAACCCCTGTGGGGAGGATATTTTCTTCAGTCTGAAAATGAAATTTCCAAGATTCAAAGCTTAATTAGATTTCCTAGGATCTCACAGCTCAGGAGAAAACAGGAGTCAATGCAACTTTAGCTGACTGTAATATTTATGCTCTTAATTGCTAGGCCTGATGGTTCAGATGGTAAAGAATCTCCCTGCAATGCAGGAACTCCAGGTTCTGTCCTTCGGTCAGGAAGATCCGCTGGAGAAGTGAATGGCTATCCACTCCATATTCTTGCCTGGATAATTCATAAACTGAGGAGGCTGGTTGGCTACTGTGCACAGTCTATGGGGTAGAAAAGAGTCAGACATGACTGAGTAACTAATTCTAGACCATGAATAAAGAAATGGGAATTACATAGATCAGAACTTGAATTGTAAGAATTACTCCAATAAAATGTTAATAGTATTTCATGAAAAAATTTTAAGAACCAAGTTTTATGAACAACATGAATAAATAGCAACTTGTTCTTTCCCATATTAAATCTACCATAGATTTTCTTACCAGGAATAATTCAATTTAAGTCCTGTAAACAACTCTTTGAGAAGCATCCAGAATGTGCATTGTTCACACTCATTTTCATTTTTCCACTATCTATGCAGACTTTGACAGCAAATTTATCTATAACAGGATACTATGGATAGTTTTACTTTACAAATGAAGCAAAGCTGTTCAGATTTTTATCCAGATTAATTAATAGTATTTTCATTCCTTCAAAAACTGCACTGAAAGTCAGCTATGTATCTTCATTAGGTTACAAAATAAAATAGATAAGAACTATATTCCCTTAGATCTTACATATGGGAGTCAGGGAAATGAAAAATGAATTTAAAAGACAATTCTGATGATGCTTAGTGCTATGAAAAAATGTGAAGAATCTGTGAGTAGGGTGAGTATAGGATAGGAAGGAGAAAGACCTCACTGAAGTGATTTATTTTTTGAGCTGAGCCCTACATGGTGAACTGAGTCAGCCATGTAAAGCTATGGGAGAGTAAAAGAAAATGCAAAAGTCAAAAGCACAAACAAACATCATCTGATGAATAATTGAGAGAAAGGCTTTTGGCCTACATGAGAGTGAAGTGAGGAAGGGTCAAGAGATTAACAGAGTGATAGATGAGACCATATCACACGGGGCCTATATATATGACTTTGTAATACATTATCTAAACAAAAACATATTTAATAATAGAGATATTCTTAATAATTATACCAGAAAAAAGGTATTAATCTGGAATTTCCTAGATATACCAGCTGTTTAGATGATTTTAAGCAGGAAGGTGAGATAATTTGATTTTCATTTCATAAGTCACCACACTGACAGCTTCTGATTAATCTTTGCAGTAATCCTGATAAGAAGTGAAAGTGGCATCATGAGATAAATAGTAATAGAGCTGCAAAGAATGTCAGTAATTTCAGATAAGTTTTATAGATAATGTAGACAAGATGTGTGTTGGATGTGTTAGGGGTGAGAGGAAAAGAAGAATAAAAGTAAGTGCTGAGTTTTTAACCGCAACCTCTGGATGAATTAAGATACCATTTCCTGATTTTGGGAAGATGACAGAGGAACTGGTTTTAGCAAATGTTTGCAAGTAAGTAGAACCAGCAGTCTGATTCTGACTGTATTAAGTTTGAGATTCTGGTTAGAAATACATGTAGATATATCAAAATGCCGCCTGGGATATACTCTCTTTTCTTATCTGTTTATTAGAGCATTTTTGCATTGTAACATATATCCTCAATAAAACAATTTAAAATGGAATTCAAATAGTCCATTAAAGTGATTTACTCAGCAGAAATGTTATTTTTTGACTATCTGGTGTTTTAAATTGCTAACGTTACTTATTTCCTTTCTAGGAAAGTATAGATCTGGGTGAAATCATGTTTTCCCTTTGTTATTTGCCAACTGCTGGACGTATGACATTGACAGTCATCAAGTGCAGAAACCTGAAGGCTATGGATATCACTGGCTCATCAGGTATGCTCACAATTGGCTAATGGGGATATTCCCAAACAAACATGCTATATAGCTGATGTTATGAATGGCTACTGAATCATTAAGTTCATTTGTCTGTTGTGGGGCACTATGTGCTAAGTCGCTTCAGTTATGTCCGACTCTTTGCGAACCTATGGACTGTAGCCTGCCAGGCTCCTCTGTCCATGGGATTCTTCAGGCAAGAATACTGGAGTAGGTTGCCATTTTCTTTTCCAGGGGATCGTCCCAACCCAACAATTGAACCAGCATCTCTATGTCTCTTGTATTGGCAGGTGTGTTCTTTACCACTAGCACCACCTGGAAAGCCTTGGGGCACTATAAAAGTAGAGATTACCAACTAAAGTGTTCTAAACACCTCTTTAGTTTACATTATCACTATGGCATTTTTGAAAGATATTAACAAGTAGATTGCCTTTGAACTTGGGTTTATATTTTAATTTCTTTCTCTCCTGATTTAGTTCTTTCACAAAAAAATATGTGACTTATCATACACTTCAGGGCTTCCCTTGTGGCTCAGCTGGTAAAGAATCCACCTGCAATGTGGGAGATCTGGGTTCAATCCCTGGTTGAGAAGATCCTCTGGAGAAGGGAAAGGCTACCCACTCCAGTATTCTGGCCTGAAGAATTCCATGGACAGAGGAGCCTGAAGGGCTATAGTCCATGGGGTCATAAAGAGTTGAGCACAACTGAAGTGAATGAACATGCATGCATGCAGGAACAGAGAGATATAATAAAGTAAATGAACACACCTTAAAGTTTCTTAAAGACAATAGTGGAGGAAATTTCCCTTGTTCTAGATTTGATAAAGAGGTAAAACTCCATCATTTTCTTTAATCCCTTCATTTAAATCACCACAGTCCTGGAGAGTTATTTGTAAGTTAATAGGGAACTTTGGCAATGATAAGGAAAAAATGATAAGGACAGAGTAGGGAGGTCAATAGCATTTGTTGAATTAAATAAAGAATAAATAGTAATGCAGATATAGTAAAACATGACATGGGGAGTGTGATCTATAACCTTTTGGTTCTTCAGAA
>SJYC01015792.1:0-13675 GCA_006408675.1 Madoqua kirkii
GAGTTAGAGAACAAACTTATGGTTACCAGGGGGAAGGGGTGGGGGGACGGAATAGCCTGGAATTAGGGGATTGATATGTACACACTGCTATTGATATATACAATCTGGGCTTCCCTCATAGCTAAGTCAGTAAAGAATCTGCCTGCAATTTAGGAGATCCAGGGATCAATTCCTGGGTCAGGAAGATCCTCTGGAGAAAGAAGTGGCAATCCATTCCAATATTCTTCCCTGGAGAATCCCATGGACAGAGGAGCCTGGTAGCTACAGTCCATGGGGTCGCAAGAGTCAGACACACCTTAGCAACTAAACCACCACCACACCCTGCTATATTTAAAATGGATAACCAACAAGCACCTACTCTATAGGGAAGATAACTCTGCTTAATACTGTGACAGCCTAAATGGGAAAAGAATTAGAAAAAAAATGAAGTGAAGTGAAGTCACTCAGTCGTGTCCAACTCTTTGCGACCCAATGGACTGTAGCCCAGCAGGCTCCTTGGTCCATGGGATTTTCCAGGCATAAATACTGGAGTGGGTTTCCATTTCTTTCTCCAGGGGATCTTCCCAACCCCGGGATTGAACTCAGGTCTCCTGCATTGTAGGCAGATGCTTTACCGTCTGAGCTACCAGGGAAGCCCAGAAAAAGAATAAATGCATGTATATGCATAATTGAGCCACTTTGCTGTAAACCTAAAACTAACACAGCATTGTTAATCAACTCTGTATGTGTGTTTGTTGGTCACTCAGCTGAGTCTGACAACTGTATGCCAATATAAAATTAAAAGTTTAAAAAATACAGTCATTGAATATTTCCCTTTTACCTTGTTTTCCTCATATACCTTATTTCCAGCCACAAAATGTGTTTTGGCCCCTTCGTACAAATGCTTATGAAATATACATTTTTCTAGAATCTAAAACATTCATTTCATTCATTTGCTGAAATAAATTAATGTCACATTTTTGGCTTATTCTAAGGAAATAAGATCTATTATTACATTGATAGAGTGAAAAAAAATTGTGGTGCTACAATTGTAGGGTAACTGTAACAATTAAAAAAAAAAGAACAAATGAATATAGAACAGACAGTTTTATCACCTAGCAAACTCACCACAATGCCTATACCCTCTTCCAAAACCATGCTTCCTTTTTATAAAAAGGTACAAAACGCAAACTTTTGGTAAATATTATATCAGTTCAGTTCAGTTCAGTCGCTCAGTCTTGTCTGACTCTTTGTGACCCCATGGACTATTGCATGCCAGCCTTCCCTGTCCATCACCAACTCCCGAAACTTGCTCAAACTCATGTATATTGAGTCAATGATGCCATCCAACCATCTCATCTTCTGTCGATCCCTTCTCCTCCTGCTTTCAATCTTTCCCAGCATCAGAGTCTTTTCCAGTAAGTCAGTTCTTCCCATTAGCTGGCCAAAGAATTTGAGCTTCAGCTTCAGTCCTTTCAATGACTATTGAGGACTGATTTCTTTTAGGATGGACTGGTTGGATCTCTTTGCAGTCCAAGGGACTCTCAAGAGTCTTCTCCAACACCGCAGTTTAAAAGCATCAATTCTTCAGTGCTCAGCTTTCGTTATGGTCCAACTCTCACATACATACATGACTACTAGAAAAACCATAGCTTTTACTAGACAGACTTTGTCAGCTAAGTAATGTTTCTGATTTTTAATATCCTATCTAGGTTGGTTATAGTTTTCTTCCAAGAAGTAAGTGTCTTTTAATTTCATGGCTGCAGTCACCATCTGCAGTGATTTTGGAGCCTAAGAAAATAAAGTTTGTCACTACTTCCATTATTTCCCCATCTATTTGCTATGAAGTGATGGGGCTAGATGCCATGATCTTAGTTTTTTTTTTTTTTAATGTTTTGGAGAAATAACTTTAGAAAAAATGAAGAGACAGAGCCAAAATGAAAACAATGCCCAGTTGTGGATGTGACCAGTGATGAAAGTAGTCTGGTGCTGTAAAGAACAAGACTGCATAGGAAACTGGAATGTTAGGTCCATGAATCAAGGTAAATTGGAAATGATGAATCAAGAGATGATGAGACTGAACATCATGATTTTAGGAATCAGTGAACTAAAATGGACTGGAATGGGTGAAATTAATTCAGGTGACCATTATATCCACCACTGTGGGCCGCTATATCTACTACTATTCTTCTAAGAATCCCCTAGAAGAAATGGAGTAGCCCTCATAGTCAACAGAAGTCCAAAGTGCAGCACTTTGGTGCAATCTCAAAAGGACAGAATGATCTCTGTTCATTTCCAAGGCAAACATTTCAGTATCAGAGTAATCCAAGACTGTGCCCCAACCACTAATGCCAGATAAGCTGAAGTTGAACAGTTCTATGAAGACTTGCCAGACCTTCTAGAACTAATATCCAAAAAAGTTGTCCTTTTCATCATAGGGGACTGGAATGCAAAAATAGGAAGTCAAGAGAAACCTCTGGTAACAGGTAAGTTAAGGCTAACAGAGTTTTGCCAAGATAATGCAATGCTCATAGCAAACGCTCTCTTTCAACCACACAAGAAATGACTTTACACATGGATATCACCACATGGTCAATATCAAAATGAGATTGACTATTTTCTTTGCAGCTGAAGATGAAGAAGCTCTAAACACTCAGCAAAAACAAGACTGGGAGCTGACTGTGGCTCAGATCATGAACTCCTTACTGCAAATATTGTATGATTTTCTATAATACTGTGGCACTTTTTCTACTTAAGGTGATTGGAGTTAAGAGTAGAGATCAATCAGCTAGGGTAGAACTTGTTACCAAATTATTTGTCCTCTTTGGCCCACAAAAATGAATTTTTTTCTTCCTTATTGGCATCATACAGACAATACATTTGAGGGGACTTCCTTGAGAATATATGTAAACCAACGAGAATTTCATTTTATATGGCTGAGCATTTAATTAATGATTTGTGGTAATCATTCCTTCAATCCAAACTCCTTATCAAGCATGATGACTGAAACAGAACCTCTAAATTTAGTGCATTTTCCAACAATTTAAGACAGTCCTAACAAGTATAGTTTTGCTAATTTCAATTCATTGTGATTATATATACTTATCTAGATACAATGTTCCTATTTCATAAATTTTAGTCTTCTAATTCTAAATCACTTTGAAGGAAATAAATACAATTGTTGCTATTGGGATTATATTCCTTAGATATCTCTTGCAATAAAACGTGTCCTCAAATAAATAAAAGACACATTCTAATTTAGACTGGCTCTTGGTAAAATAATTGGTTTTATCTGTTATATTAAACACAGTGATCAGTGAATTCTTTTCTAGTTCATTTAATAAGAAGTCTTATTCTGTTGCTCCCAGAACAACAGAATTATGCCATTTAATTATAAAACTAGTAATACAATAGGACATCAGTCAGTCAGTTCAGTTGTTCAGTCATGTCCAACTCTTTGGGACCCCATGGACTGCAGCATGCCAGGCTTCCCTGTACATCAACAACAAAGCTTCCTCAAACTCATGTATATTGAGTTAATGAGGCCATCCAACCATCACATCCTCTGCCATCCCCTTCTCCTCCTGCCTTCAATTTTTCCCAGCATCAAAATCTTTCTAATGAGTTAGTTCTTCTCATCAGTGACTAAAGTATTGGAACTTCAGCCTCAGCATCAGTCCTTCCAATGAATATTCAGGACTAATTTCTTTCAGGATAGATAGGATGGATCTCCTTGCAGTTCAAGGGACTCTCAAGAGTCTTCTCCAGCACCGCAGTTCAAAAACATCAATTCTTCAGCGCTCAGCTTTCCTTATAGTTCAACTCTCACAACCATATGTGACTACTGGCAAAACCATAGCTTTGACAAGACAGACCTTTGTCAGCAATGCAATGTCTCTGCTTTTAAATATGCTGTCTAGCTTTTCTTCCAAGAAGAAAGTGTCTTTGAATTTCATGGCTGCACTCACCATCTGTAGTGATTTTGGAGCCTCCCAAAATAAAGTCTGACACTGTTTCCATTATTTCCCTATCTATTTGCTGTGAAGTGATGGGATCAGATGCCATGATCTTTGTTTCTTTAATGTTGAGTTTTAAGTCAGCTTTTTCACTCTCCTCTTTCATTTTCATCAAGAGGCTCTTTAGTTCCTCTTCACACGCTGCCATAAGGGTGGTGTCATCTGCATATCTGAGGTTACTGATATTTCTCCCAGCAATCTTGATTCCAGATTGTGCTTCATCCAGCCCAGCATTTCACATGATGTACTCTGCATATAAGTTAAATAAGCAGCGTGACAATATACAGCCTTGATGTCCTCCTTTCCCAATTTGGAATCAGCCTTTTATTCCATGTCCGATTCCAACTGTTGCTTGTTGACCTGCATACAGATTTCTGAGGTGGCAGATAAATTGGTCTGGCATTCCCATCTTTTAGAATTTTCCAGTGTTTGTTATGATCCATACAGTCAAAGGCTTTGGCATAGTCAGTAAAGCAGAAGTAGATGTTTTTTTTCTGGAATTTCCTTGCTTTTTTGATAATCCAATGGATGTTGGCAATTTGATTTCCAGTTCCTCTGCCTTTTCTAAGTCCAGCTTAAACATCTGGAAGTTCTCAGTTCATGTACTGCTGAAGTCTGGCCTGTAGAACTTTGAACATCACTTTGCTAGCACATGGGATGAAGGCAATGGTGTGGTAGTTTAAATAATATTTGAAGTTGCCTTTCTTTGGGATTCAATGAAAACTGACCTTTTCCAGTCCTGCAGCCACTGCAGAGTTTTCCAAATTTGCTTGCATACTTAGTGCAGCACTTTCACAGCATCATCTTTTAGGATTTTAAATATCTCAACTGTAGTTCCATCACCTCCACTAGCTTTGTTCATTGTGATGCTTCCTCAGGCCTACTTGACTTCTCAATACAGAATATCTGGCTCTAGCTCAGTGATCATACCATTGTGCTTACCCTGGTCACTAAGGTCTTTTTTGTATAGTTCTTTTGTGTATTCCTGCCACCTCTTTATATCTTCTGCTTCTGTTAGGTCCTTACCTTTTCTGTCCTTTACTGTGCCCATTTTTACATGGAAATGTTCCCTTGGTGTCTCTAATTTTCTTTAAGAGATAGCTAGTCTTTTCCATTCTATTGTTTTCATCTATATCTTTGCACTGATCACTGAGGAAGGCTTTCTTATCTTTCCTTGCTCTTCTTTGAAACTCTGCATTCAAATGGGTATGTCTTTCCTTTTTTCCTTTGCCTTTAGCTTCTCTTCTTCTCAGCAGTTTGTAAAGTCTCCTCAGGCAACCATTTTGCCTTTATTTTTCTTGAGGATGGTCTTGACCACCACCTTGTCTACAATGTCATGAACCTCTGTCCAGTTTTCCAGGCACTCTGTGTATAAGATTTAATCCCTTGAATCTGTTTGTCACATCCACTGTATAATTAAAAGATTTGATTTAGGTCATACCTGAATGGTCTAGTAGTTTTCCCTACTTTCTTCCGTTTTAGCCTAAATTTTGTAATAAGGAGTTCATGATCTGAGCCACAGTCAGCTCCTGGTCTTGTTTTTGCTGACTGTATAGAGCTTTTCCCTCTTCAGCTGCAGAGAAAATAATCAATCTCATTTAGATATTGACCATCTGGTGATGTTCATGTGTAGAGTTGTCTCTTGTGTTTTTGGAAGTGGATGTTTGCTATGAGCAGTATGTTTTCTTGGCAAAACTCTGTTAGCCTTTGCCCTGCTTCATTTTATACTCCAAGATTAAACTTGCCTGTTATTCCGGATATCTCTTGACTTCCTATTTTTGCATTCCTGTCCCTTATGATGAAAAGTACATTTTTTTTTTTTTTGGATCTTAGTTCTAAAAGATCTTGTAGATCATCATAGAACTGTTCAGCTTCTTTAGCATCATTGATTGAAGCATAGACTTGGGTTATTCTGATACTGAATGGTTTGCCTTGTAAATGAATAGAGGTCATTGTTTCATTTTTGAGATGTACCCAAGTACTGCATTCCAGACTCTTTTGTTGACTATGAGGGCTACTTCATTTTTTTCTAAGCGATTCTTGGCCACAGTAGTAGATATAATGAATCATTGATTGAAGCATAGACTTGGGTTATTCTGATACTGAATGGTTTGCCTTGTAAATGAATAGAGGTCATTGTTTCATTTTTGAGATGTACCCAAGTACTGCATTCCAGACTCTTTTGTTGACTATGAGGGCTACTTCATTTTTTTCTAAGCGATTCTTGGCCACAGTAGTAGATATAATGATCATCTGAATAAAATTCACCCATTCCGGTTCATTTTAGTTCACTGATTCATAAAATGTCAGTGGTCACTCTTGCCATCTCCTGTTTGACTACTTCCAATTTATCTTGATTCATAGACCTAACATTCCAGTTTCCTATGCAATATTGTTCATAAGAAGTCATAAGACATTGCTTCCATCACCAGTCACTTTCACATCTGGGCATTGTTTTTACTTTGGCTCTATCTCTCCATTTTTTTGGAGTTCAGTTCAGTTCAATTCAGTTCAGTTCAGTTGCTCAGTCATGTCCGACTCTTTGCAACCCCATGAACACCATGATCCATCCATCTTGGGTGGCCCAACAAGGCATGCTTCAAAGTTTCATTTAGTTAGACAAAGCTGTGTTCTATGTGATCAGTTTGGTTAGTTTTCTGTGATTGTGGTTTTCATTCTATCTGCTTTCTGATGGAGAATGATAAGAGGCTTATGGAAGCTTCCTGATGGGAGAGACTGACTGGAGGAACCTAGTTGTTGTTCTGATAGGTGGTGCCATGCTCAGTTTATCTTTAATTCAATTTTCTGTTGGTGAGTGGGGCTGTGTTCCCTTCCTGGTGTTTAGCTGAGGACAAACTATGGTAGGGGTAATGGCGGTAATGGGGACTTCCTTCAAAAGGAGTTATACCTGCACTGTTGTATTCAGTGTCCCTGACTCCACATCAGGCCACTGTTGACCGATGCTTTCTCCAGAGACACTTGGATACACACATGCAAGCCTGGTTCAGTCTCCTATGGGGACATTGCTCCTTTCTCTTGGATCCTGGTGGGCACAAGGTGTTGTTTATGTCCTCCAAGAGTCTCTTTCCCCAGTCCTGCGGAAGTTCTGTAATCAAATCCCACTGGCCTTCAAAGTCAACGTCCTTGGGAGTTCTCAGTTCTTTTGCTGGATCCCCAGGTTGGGAAGTCTGTTGTAGGTCCTAGAACTTTCTTAACAGTGGAAGAATTTCTTTGGTATAATTGAAACTCTAGGACATAATATACCATTATGACATAATATACCACTTTATTTAATAAAATTAACCACAGTTTTAATTTATGCTTTGTACTACTATTTATATTTTATTAAAACTACCTTTCTATTGCTAGATCCTTATGTCAAAGTATCTCTGATGTGTGAGGGTAGAAGATTAAAAAAGAAAAAGACAACTACTAAGAAAAACACTCTAACCCTGTGTACAATGAGGCAATTATTTTCGACATCCCTCCGGAGAATGTGGACCAGGTCAGCCTTTCCATTGCAGTCATGGATTATGATAGGTATGTTTATTTTTCTACTCACAGAGTAATTGCTACATTTGTCATATGTGGACCAAATTCAGCTTTTCAGGTTATTTTCTGCTATAAGAATTTTAATTTAAATTGGAAAATGGAAAAAATATTCATTCAAAATTTATTCTATGCTATAACATTTCATTTTTCTTTTCCAAAGGACATGATTCTGAAGTTGAAGGACAGGTTACCTGAGTATTGTGACATGGGTGTGGAAGTTGTATGAGATACATTATAAGAAACACTTTTGTGAAGTTATTTGTTTTTAATAGTAACAGCAGAAATTACAGTCAATGGATTTTGCTTTTCCAAGTGGGCTGGAATATGAATATCATGATGCTTACCTGAGCTCTATCATTAGTTAGCTGTGTAAAGGGCAAGTTTTCTCTTAGAGATTCATTTTTCCATTTTTAAAACATTAGTATAATGTGGAACTGTGAACAGTGAATATTAAGAGTTGAAGATGAATATTGTCCATATTGTTATTGCCTTGAAGGTTTCACACTAATCTTAAATCATTGCTTTATGGATAGTTCTTCTAGCCCACACACTTTGGTTACTTCTGCTTTCATGAAACCAATAGGTAACTCCTGAGTAAAGCACTGAATCTTCTTCCTGTTGCAGCACCTACTCCTTCCTTATCTGAAATGTTACCCTGCTCAGTTTATCTCATTCCATTCATGGTTTACAGCTCTGCTCAAGTCACCACTTCTGGGTCTTTCTTGTCTAACCAATCTCTTCTTCCTCTGAACTTGTGTTCCACTGAAGTTCTTTGCTATATAATTCTTTTTATTGTTTTCTTTTTATATTTATAAGGCTTTCAAAAAAGAATCTTGTATATTTAAGCTACAAAATTATCAGCACATAGATCTGTCTCTTATACACATCTAGATGTGTATAAGAGACAGTATCTGAGGTAATATTGTCCATATTGTTATTGCCTTGAAGGTTTCACACTAATCTTAAATCATTGCTTTATGGATAGTTCTTCTAGCCCACACACTTTGGTTACTTCTGCTTTCATGAAACCAATAGGTAACTCCTGAGTAAAGCACTGAATCTTCTTCCTGTTGCAGCACCTACTCCTTCCTTATCTGAAATGTTACCCTGCTCAGTTTATCTCATTCCATTCATGGTTTACAGCTCTGCTCAAGTCACCACTTCTGGGTCTTTCTTGTCTAACCAATCTCTTCTTCCTCTGAACTTGTGTTCCACTGAAGTTCTTTGCTATATAATTCTTTTTATTGTTTTCTTTTTATATTTATAAGGCTTTCAAAAAAGAATCTTGTATATTTAAGCTACAAAATTATCAGCACATAGATAGTGTCTTATTTTGTTCTAGAGATAACCCAAGTGGTACAGAATAAACATACATAAATATTCAGAGTGTCTATTTTGTATTATTATGCAAATGGTAGTAGCCAGGATCCTATAACAGAGACATTAAAAATGTATGCTCTGGATGACAGCTAGAAAAATGAAGTACTGAAAGATGATTTGTACTATCTATCAGTTTATATCACAGTTTACAGAAAAGCTGACACTGTTTAAAAAGAGAGAGAGAAATCTTGAATTTCTAGTTGAAATGGCAAACTCAAAATATTACATTGTTTTGACCAGAACCCCTTCTTCCACTTTATCAAAAAATTACTCCCATTGATTTCTCACAGCAAAGACTGCAGGTAGATACAACTGAGCATTTGTCACCCAAATAACTTTAAGGAAGTGAACCCTGAAAATCTGTAAAATGAATTTTAAAAGTTATTTATAAAAATATACTTTTGGGGGACTTCATTTTTCGGAGAAAGATACTAAGCATCAGTTCAGTTCAGCCACTCAGTGGTGTCTGACTCTTTGTGACCCCATGGACTGCAGCACACAGGATTCCCTGTTCATCATCAACTACCAGAGTTTGCTCAAACTGTGTTTTTCCTTATCTACCTTTTAGTCTGTTAATGACATTAATTCAATAGGTTGTAAACTCTTTGAGGGCAGTGACTTGTTTGTTGTTTTATCCCCAGTGTCTAGGAAAAACCTGTGGCTCTTTTAAGAATCTCAATAAATATTTGTTGCATACTGAGAAAGTGAATAATTGAATTAAGGAATTTACACTCAAGAGTCCTCAATATCCTTAATTGTGTAACAGTGGGCACAATGATTAAACACCATCTTCCAATCCCTTCTGAAATTCAGTCGGTTCAGCTCAGTCGTTCAGTAGTATCTTATTCATTGTGACCCCATGGACTACAACATGCCAGGCTTCCCTGTCTATCACCAACTTCCAGAGCTTGCTCAAACTCACGTCCATCGAATTGGTGATGCCATCCAACCATCTCATCCTCTATTGTCTCCTTCTCCTCCTGCCTTTGAGCCTTCTCAGCATCAGTATCTTTTCTAATGAGTCAACTTTTCACATCAGGTGGCCAAAGTATTGGAGTTTCAGCTTCAGCATCAGTCCTTCCATACTCAGGACTGATTTCCTTTAAGATGGGCTCGTTGGAGCTTCTTGCTGTCCAAGGGACTCTCAACACCACAGTTCAAAAGCATCAATTCTTTGGTGCTCAGCTCTCATTATGGTCCAACTTGCACATTCATTCATAACTACTGGAAAAACCATTGCTTTGACCAGACAGACCTTTGTCGGAAAAGTAAGGTCTCTGCTTTTTAGTATGCTGTCTAGGTTGTTCATCGGAGAAGGCAATGGCACCTCACTCCAGTACTCTTGCCTGGAAAACCCCATGGGCAGAGGAGCCTGGTAGGCTGCAGTCCATGGGGTTGCTACGAGTTGGACACGACTGAGCGACTTCACTTTCACTTTTCACTTGCATGCATTGGAGAAGGAAATGGCAACCCACTCCAGTGTTCTTGCCTGGAGAATCTCAGGGACAGGAGAGCCTGGTGGGCTGCCATCTATGGGGTCGCATAGAGTCAGACACGACTGAAGTGACTTAGCAGCAGTAGCAGCTAGGTTGTTCATAGTTTTTCTTCCAAGGAGCAATTGTCTTTTAATTCCATGGCTGAAGTCACCAGATACAGTGATTTTGGAGACCCCCAAAATAAAGTCTGTCACTGTTTCTATTATTTCCCTATCTATTTGTCATGACATGATGGGACCAGATGCCATGATCTTTAGTTTTTTGACTGTTGAGTTTTAAGCCAGCTTTTTCACTCTCCTCTTTCACTTTCATCAAGAGGCTTTTTGGTTCCTCTTTGCTTTCTGCCATAATACATCAATTAATTACTACATCATTAATTAATTGTACAATTAATACATCAGTGGCAGTGAGAAATGTCCTAAAATCATCTCAAAAATCTCCTTAGTGTTTTCTGTCAAAGTAATGCTAGAAAAAAAAAGCCTTTATCTTGCATTCTGTTCTTGAGAAGCAGCTTACCCCATGTGCGTTTGGGTAAACTCTTTTGATTCAAGTCTTCTATCTCTTATTAAGTGTACAAAGGCAGGCAGGCCCCTTCTGAGTTTTTAACTTCTTTGTCTGCAAAATGAGTTGATAATAATGATATTCATGGTCATGATGTAAAGATTAAGTGAGTCAGTAGATTTAAATTACTTAGGAAAGTGTTTCACACATAATAAGCTCTCAAAAACATTAACTATCATTATTATTTTGATTTATTGCTATGAAAATAAGTCAAGAATAGAAAACATGAATGTTCACTATGCTCTGATGCTATGCAGTAAGTTAAATGCCATGGTTCAAAATGTAGCCCTTCCCTGTTTAATTATTATACCAGTGGTAACATTCACTGACAACTCATTTAGAATCAATTAATTATGGTCATTTATACAAGATCATTTATATTGAACTCTTTGTGAGTAATTATGCATCATTATAAAACATTAAGCCCTTTGGGAAAAGGAAATTAGAGTTACATCACTTAAAGTTAATAGGTCTGCTTCCAAGAAAGAAACCCATCTTATAGGTAAAGACCAGCTGGCATTTCTCATTCACACTCCTATTATTGTGAAATGTGCTTAATTTACAGATTAAAATAAAACACTAAAATAGTTGTGTATAGTCCTTTTACAAATTCATTTTTTGAATGCTGATCCTGCTCAGTCATTTCAGTTGTGTTCTATTCTTTGTGACCCTATTGACTGTAGCCCACCAGGTTCCTCTGTCCAAGGGATTCTCTAGGTAAGAACACTGAAGTGGGTTGCCATGACCGATTCCAGGGAATCTCCCTGACCTAGGAATCGAACCTGTGTATTTCATATCTCCTGCATTGGCAGTTGGGTTCTTTACCACTAGAACCATCTGGGAAGCCCAATCTTGTTTAGTAAGTTTTAACTTACTTAAGACTCTTCATTTGACCTGAAGTAGTTTAATATGTAAAATTATCTAGTGAAGTCGCTCAGTCGTGTCTGACTCTTTTTCCAACCCCATAGACTGTAACCTATCAGGCTCCTCTGTCCATGGGATTTTCCAGGCAATAGTACTGGAATGGACTGCCATTTCTATCACAAAATCTACTGCTTTAATTGTGCTTAAAATTCTGTTAAGGTGTGTGAAACTTATCTTTAAATATTGGAATGAAAGTAAAATATTCTCCAAATCATAGGGTAGGACACAATGAAGTCATAGGAGTGTGTAGAACAGGACTGGATGCTGAGGGTCTTGGGCGAGACCACTGGAATGAAATGTTGACCTATCATCGAAAACCAATAACACATTGGCACCCCTTGCTGGAGGTAAGCTCTGGACCTCTCTCGCATCTACTCTCTTCTTTATCTCTTGTTTAAATATTGTTTATCTGCTAACATTTCACTAACATTTTACATATTCACCTTTTTTTAAAAAAATAGTTTTTTGCTCTTGTTTTTGTCCCACAGACCCTGTTATCCGGTATGCAAATCTCTGTATGTCTTGTTGGTTTTTAAAAATAACTGAATTTTCTGAGTTTGATATTCCTTTAGAGTAAGTCCATAACAAATGCAAATCTGTTATTTTCTCTACATAGTCAGAAAATTTGTGTCATTAAGTGGTGGAGCAATCAATTAAATTCACTATTACCTGGAAACTGAATTTTTTTGCTTCTCTTGTGAAAACAGCCACCTCGCCTAAACATCCCAAGAATCCCTAAATAAAGATGTCACTTAATATGTAAAGGGGTAGATATATAGTTACTGGCTCTGTTCAGGAAGTAAAAAGTCTCACAGATTGTTTTTAAAAATACTGAGGCATCAGTTTGCCTAAGTTGAAAACCTGGCTATGCTGTGTAACCACATACTAGAGAACCTTGGGCAAGACATAAACCTAAGTTTTTGTTATTACTTCTTACTAGCAGTAAACTTAGAGTAAAAGTAGATGAACTGCTAACTATTAAGTACTTAACAGTAGAGCACAATGTTGTTCTAAATATAATACTAATAATTATATTAACTAGAAGTGATATCAATACTAGTTTCTATCAGAATTTTTAGCCATGAAAGCAGTTGTCGGTCTGCTCGATACACTGAATGTTGCTAGGTGAAGTGATTTTATTTTCCAAAGACTGGGGTATCTTGAAGAACCTCAAAATAAATTATTTATATGATGTAATTAATTGTGAGTTGATAAGAGGTGGACTTTATGCAATTCAATACAATACAAAAATTTAGATAACCACACAGTAATAGTAGTGACGTATACATTGCCATCTCTCCCATGGATAAGATTCTGCTTCTTATTCTGTCACTAAGCATAGGTTGAATAGGAGAGACAGAGCAGTATAATTTACTAAATGTCATTGAGCTCTCGTTCTATTCTCAGCTTGGTCACAAAAGTGTGATTTAGCCGTGTTACTCAAGACATTATGGGGAAAATTCCCTGAACACTATATAAACAGTGCATGCTCTGACATAGGAGGTGAAATGTCATGTTAGATACATTATCTGCTTTATTACATTAATGTTCCAAATCTGTAACTCACTTCATCATTTATTGTAAATTGTAAAAAGACAAACACGCTATGCAAATGCACATTCACACAGCACTTTCCCCTAAATTATAACTCAATAAGTCCTGAGAAAGTTGTTACATTTCAACAACGTGTATTATCTGAAGTACATGCTGGTGCTTAACTATTCTTTTCCTGATTCTCATTTTTGTTTTTACTTAGTTTGAAAAGTG
>SJYC01015797.1:0-24635 GCA_006408675.1 Madoqua kirkii
CATGGGGTCGCAAAGAGTCGGACATGACTGAGCGGCTGAACTGAACTGAACTGAACTGAGTGCTGTGGAGGGATGGTAAAGGCATGGGAATCTTGTCCATGGCTGCCGTCACAAAGAAAGAATGGGAGATCGCCTTTCAAGTCTTGCCTGATGGATTTTGAACTGGGTAGCTGATTTTAAAAATTGATGTTATGAGTGCTTGGGATATAAGCAAAACACCTCAAATTCTTGATGAATAGAAGCACAATAGTCCTGTTATTTTTTTTTACTTGCCTTAGTCACTGAAGGTGATCTCCTAAATTCCAGAAAATTGTTACCAACTGTCAGAATGTGAGTACCATAGCCTTTAGTCAGAAAAATAACCCGAAATAGTAGGAAAACATTTCAGCCTCCACCAAAGAGAAAAACAAAGACATTCGGCTAAATTACTCAGACTTTAAAAACACATCACCATTCCTCACTTGGTTTTAGGGTAATAGTAGAAATTCTAGCAAAGGTCATTCTCAAGTACACAATTGTATAAACTTGTCTTGTGAATGGAAGGCTTGGAATTTAGGTAGCCAACCCTGGGGATTGTGTTTATGATCAAATTCAAGAGCATGCTGTATGTCTGCTACGTTCCAGCGGCTTTTACCCTGCCTGGCCTCTCTGTCTACTGGGTGTATATGTTCGTGTGTGCTCAGCTGTGTCTGGTTCTTTGTGACCCATGGACTGTAGCCCACCAGACTCCTCTGTCCATGGAATTTTCCAGGCAAGAATCCTGGAGAGGGTTGCCATTTCCAGGGGATATGACTGATCCAGAGATCGAACCCACATCTCTCGCATTGACAGACAGCTTCTTTCCACTGTGCCACCTGGGAAAATCTAAATCAATGAAAAATAGAGCTATGTCTTTACCATGTCTGTGAGCCAGAAAGAAGAATATTTCCACTGACTAAGAATCAATTTTAGAGAAATTCAAAGATTTATTGGACTACCATTCACTAGACATAAAATTAGGATTGTGATAGCCTCTACCTCATGGGTCATTGGGAGAATCAAATATGATCTAGTTCAAAAAACTTTAGCCCAGAGCCTGGCACACCGTATACACTCAGGAAATGGTACTAGAACTTTTGTTAATAAGTGATGGGAAATTTCCATGGCGTTAGAAATTTATAAATGAGTAGAACCCCATCCTTCCTTTAGGAATTGCACAGAGGAGGCAGTAGAGGAAGACAGGTCAGCAGATAATTATGACATATGCTGCTGCTAAGTCACTTCAGTCGTGTCCGACTCTGTGTGACCCCATAGATAGCAGCCTACCAGGATCCTCCACCCATGGGATTTTCCAGGCAAGAGTATTGGAGTGGGTTGCCATTGCAACATATAACGCATAGTAAATACTATGTATAATAAATAATAAGAGGATGTATTGGACACAACTTCAGGGGAAGCTTCAGTGCTTTGAAATGGAGAATCATTAAGGGTCAAAGACCATCTACTTGCTTTAGCCTATGAATGTGAAAGACCAGGTCCTAGGAAGGCCAGCTCTGTCACTCTGCTGTCCTAATGATGAATGGGGATTTGTGAGCAATTGAATTGAACCTCTGCCATTACTATCGATTGTTGGGACAGATGTCTCAATCGGAGCTAGTGGGCCACAGTCTGGGTCAGTGGTCACAGTTGCACGGTTTATGACCTGTCCTAAACTTCTCGTGTGCCTTGCCCCATGTCCATCTGCCCAGAACCTAGGATCAAGCTGGCATAAAGAATTTGGGAAAATGAAGATTGAATTAAGTGACCTCAGATCTAAGCCAGCTGTCACTGGAAGCTCTTCTTTTTGAGGAGGGAATTTTTTTTTTTTTCACTTCCAAAGCTTTGGAGGCAGTTGAGTTAAGACATAGAGGTGGAAATGAAATGCATGGTGATTTAAATGGAAAACCCTACTGCCCCTCTCTTTTGCCCTGAGCAAGTTGCTTACCTGTTCTGAACCTCAGTTCCCTTGTCCACAAAACGGGGAAAATGAGACTGACCTCCTTAGGGTTGGGGTATTTTGTTCTTATTAACAGCTTTTATTGGGATATAATTTACTTACTATAAAATTTACCCTTTTAAAGTGATTTCAGTGTTTTTTAGTATATGTAACAGTATGCAATTATCAGCACTGTCTAGTTCTAGAATATTTTCATCACTCCCAAAGACACCCATACATATTAGCAGTCACTTCCCACTTCTCTTTTTGTCTAGCTCCTGCAAACACCAGTCTACTGTCTGTCTCTATAGGTTGGTCTATAAACAGATTGCTTACCATCTGAGCTACAGGGAAGATCCATTCTAGACATTTCATATAAATGAAGTCATACAACGTATGGTCTTTTGTCCCTAGCTTCTTTTACCTAATATAACATGTTCAACATTAATCTATTTTGTAGCATCTATTGGTACTTTATTCTTTTTTTTTTAATTTCTGCATACTCTCCCATTGTATGAATATACTACATTTCATCTACCTATTCATCTGATATGTTGGTAGACATTTGGCTTGCTTCCATTTTTTGGCTATTAGAAACAATACTATGGACGTTTGTGTATAGTTTTGTGTGGTCATATGTCTTAATTTCTCTTGGCTATATGCCTAGGAGTAGAATTGCTGGGTCATATGAAAAATCTATGCTTAACTTTTTGAAGACTTGCCTAATTGTTTTCCAAAGCAGTTGTACCATTTTATAATTGCACCAGCAATAAATGAGGGCTCTAATTTCTTCATATCCTTAACAGCACTTGTTATTATGTGCCCTTTTGATTTTAGCATCTTGGGTGTGAAATGGTATCACATTATAATTTTGATTTGCATTTTTCTAATGACTCATGATGTTGAACATCTTTTCATGCGTTTATTGGTCATCTATATATATATTCCTTGGAGAAAATGCTTTGCTGAGATTTTTCTTTGGGTTCTTCTTTTATTGTTGCATTTTAAGAGTTTTTTATATGTTCTAGGTAAGAGTCCTTTAGGAGATATGATTTGCAAATATATTTTTCCTAGTCTATGGGTTGTCTTTTCACTTCCTTGATGATGTGATTTTAAGCACAAAGGCTTTTAGTTTTGGTGAAGTTTATTTTATCTATATTTTCTTTCGTAACTTGCATTTGTGATGTCAAATTTAAGAAACCACTGCCTAGCCCTAGGTCATGAAGATTTACTTCTATTTTGCGTCTAAGAGTGTTGTAGTTTAGCTTTATATTTAAGTGTTTAATCTATTTTGATTTTCTCTATAGGTGTGAGATAGGGGTTACATTTATTCTTTTGCATATATAAATGGATATCCAGTTGTCCTAACATCATTTGTTGGAAACACCATTCTTTCCCTGTTTAACTATTGACACCCCCTTCAATAGGTTTTGAAGAATAATGACATAATCTAAGTAAAGTTTCTGATATATGGTAAGTTTCAATACATGGTAGCTATTATTATTTTTATTGCTTTTATCAGGCTATTGAGTAAGTTCCTAAGCAAAATAAGATAGTTGAAATTTTCTCTTTACTAGAACTTCCAGCAAATAGGATAAAAGAGAGCAAGAAACTGCAATTAGCTTGAAATCTTCTATGTAAGGTTTGCAAATAATACTTCTACTAATAGTAATAATCATTGCAGTGACTCACATTTACTAGCACTGACACTTCATTTCAATTAAGTCAGTAAGTTCTCACAACAACACTATGAGATAGGTACTATTTTAATCTTTTATTCAGATAAGGAAACATGGCCCTAGAATGGTTAAGGTGCTTGTTCAAGGTCACACAAGTAGTGAGCCCCCAAGTGGATATTTGAATTCAGTCTGTGATGGGAATTGGCCTTAGGAGATATGAGAGAGAGGCTTGACAGAATAAGAAAAACATATTGGGTTGGGTAAAAATTTTATTTGGGTTTTTCTGTAGGATGTTATGGAAAAACTCAAATGAACTTTTTGGTCAACCCAATGGAATGGCACGTATATTGACTAACATGGAAAGAGGGTGGTTAAGAGAGTTAGAGTCTCTGAGTTCAAATCTCAGCTCAGCCACTTAAAAAGTTGCATAATCTCAGGCATCTCAAATTCTTCAACATAAAATAGGGCTAATTACGCTTATCTAATAGTCTTATTGTGGAGACTAAATGAGTTAATACACATAAAGTATTTAGAAGAGTGTCTAACATATAGGAAGTGCTCAAAAATTGTCAGCTGTGATGCTGATAGAAAGCTGTAAACCAAATCCCAAGCTTTCTTTCCAGAATGACTCCTACTGTCAGGCCAGCTTCGTGAGTGTGCAACCTTGTAGCCATATAAGACGCTGCTCTCAGAAGGACCCTGAAATTTGTCCAATGCTCTGTTGTCACCACCTTGAAATTTTTGATTACTTTTGAATTTGGGAAGGGCGTGGGGGGAGAGTTGTCTCCCTTCTCCCCCTGCGTCCACTGATGCCTGACAGTTCATGCAGGGGCATCTCTTTTACACACACGCTTCAGAACCTCCTTGACTGCTATGAACTCCAGTGGATCTCGAAGTGGAAGATAGTGCTATTCAGGTTAATTACTGTGTCAGTGAGGCCAACACATAGCCCCTTGACATTCCTGATTTATTGCCTAAAAGTGACTGCAATGCATAGAGGGCCCCAAATCCTGCCTCTGTTATTGGACTGAAAACCTCCATTGACTTAAGCTGGCAGCCTGCACCACTAATTGAGGACAGAATTTGGCCCCACGGGTTTTATATAGAACATTTTTCTTTATTTATTGTTTTCATGGGTGTGTATTGTGGGCTGGGGATTATTTTTATGTTTTTCCACTTCCTGATTAGTTTTAGGACTTGTTTATTTGGAGACTGCTTTAATAAATGTGCACAGCAGGGTGAGTTAGTAACAAGGTTGGTGTATTTAACCAGGAACCACCTTGTTTTCAGTTTGGTGTTTGGTGTTTAACTTCAGGGCACAGTTGCTCCATTTCAGCACCAAATCTCTGCCAGAGCCCACCTATCCTTGCTCTGGATGCCATGATGCTTTAACTTCAGGGCAAGGCTCAGCTTCCATGTGGAACTCCACTGTCATACATCACCAGGGCCCTTTTAAAGTGTTATTGAGTTTGAACAACATTTGCCTGTCTGTTTCCTCTGCTAAACTGTGGGGCCCAGAGGGCAGAGACTTGCTCATCAGTGTCATTTCAGTGCTTAGCGTGACTCCTGTCACCAACACCTTCAATCAAGAAACATTTTCTGAGCATCTATTATGTGCCCGATATAATATAGGTGTGACGAGACTGATGAGGTCCCTGCTTCAAGAGGGGCTTACACTCTATGAGTGGACATAGGGATAGCTAAGCAAATAAGTGCAGAGTAAGACTTTTTTAGATTTAGAGGTTTGGTTTTATTTTATTTTTAAAAATTCTTTTCCATTATGGCTTATCACAGGATATTGAATATAGTTCCCTGTGCTAGACAGTAGGACCTTGTAGTTTATCCATTCTATATATAATAGCTTGCATTTGCTAGTCCCAAATTCCCAATCCACCCCTTCCGCAAAGATTGTTATTAAAAATAACCGTGGAGGGTGCAGTAGAATGATTGAGTGTGCGTATGTGGTTGGTGGTCACGGAAGGGTTCTCAGTGGAGGTGGCTTCTCAGCTGAGACCTACAGGCAAGAAGGAACCAGCTAGGGGTTCCCTGATGACTCAGTGGTGGAGAGTCTGCCTACCAATGCAGGAGACACGGGTTCAATCACTATCGAAGATCCCTATGCGGGAAGATCCCTATGGCACAAAGCAACTAAGCCCGTGTGCCACAGAGCCAACGCTCCATAGCAAGGGAAGCCACCGCAATGAGAAGCTGCTGGACTGCAACTAGAGAGTAGCCCCTACTCGTTGCAACCAGAGGAAAACCCGTGCAGCAGTGAAGCCCCAGAACAGACAAAAATAAATAAATAAATTTATATGTAAAGAATGGGCTTCCCTTGTGGCTCAGTTGGTGGAGAATCCTCCTGCAATGCAAGAGATTGTCGGCAATGCAGGAGATGCGGGTTCAGTCCCTGGGTTGGGAAGATCCCTTGGAGAAGGAAATGGCAACCTGCTCCAGTATTCTTTCCTGGGAAATCCTATGGATGGAGGAAGCTGGTGGGCTACAGTCCATAGGGTCACAAAGAGTTGGACACACTTAGTGGCTAAACCACATGTATAAAGAAGAAACCAGCCACAATGTTGTGTGGTTGCCTGGATGGGAGTGGAGTTTGGGGCAGAATGGATACTTGTATATATATGTTTGAGTCCCTTCCCTGTTCACCTGAAACTCCCACAACATTGTTAATTAGGTATACTGCAATATAGGGTAAAAAGTTGAAAAAAAGAGGAAGGAACCAGCTGTATGCAGATGATCATTGCAGGAGGAGGCAGCATCTGAGACAAAGGCCCCAAAGTAGAAGGCAGCTGAGTTCGAGGGGCAGAGCACAGTGACCATGAGGACCTTGGGAAGCAATGGCCTGATTAGGCTTGTCCCAACCAGTGTTACTCTGATAAGGATCTTATTCTAAGGTCAGTGGACATCTTAGGAAAGACACACCCAAATTACATTTTCAGGGAGCGCTCCCTTGGTGTTCTGCGTAGAAGAAGGTGGCGGAAGGTGAGTGGAGGGGGCAGGTTTGGAAGCAGGGACACCAGTTAGGGGGATTTTGTGTTCATTGTTGAACTTACTGGGCTTTTCGCCCAGAAAGACATTGGTACTGTCCTTGCTGAGGCTGGTAGTGAAAAGGAGAAGTGAGGACGGATCAGGGCTCACCCACCCCTCAGTCTGAGAGCCCATATTGAGGTGGTGCTCCTGTTGCTTGGGTCCTCATGTCTCTTTTTCCAGTGGACTTCAGAATCCCCACATTGCGTCCCTGGGAGGATGCTGACGGGATGGGATTCTGTGGAACTGAGGAGCCCGGCTGGGAACGGAGAGGGAGGAGTCACACCCCCAGGGGATGACTTCACTTTGGAAGAAAACTGAAGAAAGGAAGGCCTTTCCAAGCAGAATGACAGTGTGGCGAATGAAAGCTGGAGGGTGGTGGCGAGAAGAGCAGTGTGTTTAATAGAGGGTGCATTGCGGTGGGCTCAGCAGTGTGGTGCTAGGACTGCGAGGGCTGCACAGTGGAACTTATTTAAAGAGGCTATTGTAAAAGTCTCCCAGCCAGTTAATTAGCAGTTTTTGTTATGTCAGGAACTCCTCAAGTGAAAGCAGAAAGAAACCATTCGTGAGTAGGTTCCAGTTCTGTCGTTTAATGGGACAAGTTAAAAAAAATTAAAAACTGATAAAATGATTTAGTCCTTGGCTGTGCTGAACCTCTTTGCAAGAAAAGCTGAAGTCACATACCACACTCCACCTTCTCCTAAAGAAGCCATTGAAATAGCTGCAGACTTCCCTGGACCAACGATCCACTCTGTTGGCATATAACTCAGGCATCCACAGAGAATTGACCAGGTGGAGGAAACAACCTATGAACATGACCCGGGTGAGGACGGCAACCCAGACAGGCTTTCTGAAGCCCATGTCCAAAGGTGAAAAGCAAAGAACATAAACAACATGTGCGTGGAACTGGAAGACTCCTGTGAGCAGGTTCCCTCTGTCTTGTGATCCAAGAGCAAGCTTGCGGAAAAAGAAATGAAAAACAAAACAAACAACAAACTTGTGTGTTCAACTAAAGACAACTGTGGAAGGTTTAGAAAGTGAAGACACAAGAGCATAAAGGGAGAGGGGAGAATTTCTTTTGTTTTCATGTTATCGAAACCTCAGTTAACAAGTATCATTGTGTACACTGGATACACCTGAGAGAAGACAAGGCTGACTCTGAGCATTTAAGACATTCTGGACTAGAAGACATTCATTTGTGTCTGCTGCTGCTGCTAAGTTGCTTCAGTCGTGTCTGACTCTGTGCGACCCCATAGACAGCAGCCCACCAGGCTCCCCCGTCCTTGGGATTCTCCAGGCAAGAACACTGGAGTGGGTTGCCATTTCCTTCTCCAATGCATTTGTGTCTAGAGTTTTGCAAAACTCTTCTCCACCTGGGTTAGTTAATTCAAATCTGTCTGGGGGAGTCTGGAAGTCCCAGCATGGATGGCTGGAGTGGTGATTGGAGAGAGCATCAGACGTGGAGGTGGCCTGCAGATTTTATCAATATTTACGGCCAGCATTGGAATCAAATACATCTACATTCTGATCCTGGTTCTGGCACTTACTTATAGGAGTGTGCTATTGACCATTTACATTATCTTCTAATCTATCAAATACAGATAATACAAAGGCAATCTGGGCTGCCTGTGGCAGTCTTCATCTATTGAAAATCTTAGGGTTTTTTTTGCCTACCCCAGACATTGGCCTAATATTAAAAATTGTGTTTTATGTAATAGAATACTTAGGTGATTCCATTGACCATCCTAAAGTCTCCCTATTATCACATGCCTTGGTCAGTAACTTAGCTGAAGTAAGTTTTCTTATGGTTTAAACCCAGTTGAAGCACAGGAAGTTTTCAAAACCGCTATAGTAACTAAAATATCATTTATAAGGCCTTGTTTTCCCTTAGTATATTTTATAGTTACTAACAGCATATTTTCCAACAGTCCTGTGAAGTTGGTTGCTTATACTTTCATTCTGATTTTCTCAAATAAGCAAGTAGTAGGCCCTTAGGAAAATACATGTGAGTATTTTGATGAGTGGCTGAATCCTGCAGACCATCTGTGGCCCAACCAGGACTGTGATGGGGTCATTGTCACACCTGCGTCTGGGACATACCCTCAGGCCTCTTCACTACATCCTCCTCAAAGGGGCAGTATTCCAGTCCAAAAATGATCACGGTTTCACTGTGTCCGAAGCAAGCAGGCCCTCATCTAAATTAAGGTTATATAACAGCGACAGAGAGAATAAAGTGATGGATGAATGTAGTGAAGGGTGGACTTCCCAGGCTTTGTCAGTTGTCTTGACAACTGTACATACTGAGTGTACCTGCTGGCTTGCATGATTTAAAACTAGGAAATCAGTTTTGTATGGATATTTCCTCTTTCACTTTATATTTCCAGGGTAGGATGTATCAGTCGGCTCAGCTTATAGCCAGAGGAGACCAGCTGTCAGATATAGTCTAGCAACTAGCTGGATTTGCTCCTGAGCATCTTCAAAGAGAATAGAGTCCACACTTGATGCCTCAGTTTCTTTCCTTCCTCCTTACTCTTCACTCTGCCAGCTGCTACTAAATTCACCAGCAACTCCTTACCGCCCAGCCTTATGAACCATGTTTGGTTCTTACCTTATCTGACCTTTCTGAGGAGTGTTAGTCTGCCAGCACTTTCTTTTTAGTCTCTCTGTTGGTTTCTCCTGACTGCTTTCCTTCTTGGCCTCCCGTCAGCCTGGTGTTGACTCCTCAGGTCTCTGAGCTCAGCCCTGCGCTCTTCTCCTTCTGCGCTCTCTAGGATGCTCAGTATTAACACGACTTCAAGCCCCTGGGTGTCATGAATCTGTGTTTCTAGCATGGCTCACCCAGATGTGGCTTATCCAACTATCAGATCCCACCTTAGCCACTCACCCCTGTGTCTTCTCATTGCCAACAATGACAGTTCCTCTGTAATCTCAAATTAACATACTTATCCTGGGCCCCCTGGCTTCCCAGATGGTGCCTGGTAAAGAATCTGTCTGTCAGTTCAAGAGATATAAGAGAGGCCAGTTCAATCCCTGGGTCGGGAAGATCCCCTGGAGTAGTAAACGGCAACCCACTCCAGTATTCTTGCCTGAAGAATCCCATGGACAGAGGAGCCTGATGGGCTACAGTCCATGGGAGTCACAAAGACTCAGATGTGACTGAACACAGCACAATTTACAGTTACGTGGGCCCCCACTTCTAATCTCTCTAGCTCATTATTTATGGCACCCCAGCCTGAGCAATCTCTTGACCACCAGGACCATAATCTATCAGTTCTTCCATGTTTGCACTCATCTCCTTACTGGCTTAGACTCCATACTCAATCAAGATAATCATATTACCCTGTATACTGTGGATGCCCTTGCCCTTCTCTCATTTGCTCAGACTTCTTTGGTGAAACCACAATCTTGGTTAAATCCAGCTCTCTTCCTCCTCCACTTGTGCAGCTGAATCTGACTAGAGAAAAACACACAGCTACTCAAACTGGTCGTACTTTAAATTCATGACCGTGAACCTTTAGTGGCTTCTTAATGCTGCCAGGCAATCACTGTATCAGTTCCTGGTCCTTTTATTCTCTCAGTTAACTGATTTCCTACCCCCGTACTCACTCTCAGCTAATGACCTTGCCTCCCATTCTACTGAGAAAATTGATGTCATCAGAGGAGAAAGTCCACAGACTCCCACCCCACATCCACACACCTATGACCATCTGTACCCAAAGACTTGGCCTTGAAGGTTGCTGTCTTTTGTGAAGCCTTCCTAGGAAGGCCTCCCTGGGCTCCCAGAACACCTTGTGTATAACTTTTTGCAGGGGACGAGGCTGTCTTCGTCTTTGTTGTGGACCTAGTGCCTCTGCAGTGCTTGGCACCGTGTGGTGAGCACATGCTTAGTTCTCTAGGAGAGCTGAGTGGTGAGAGAGATGGAGACTACTCTCCAGCGAATATCCCATGCACAGCTCATGTTCACGCTTCTCAGACCTTGTTGGGCTCCTGACTTCTGCAACTTTTCTCTCCTTCTATCTGACGCCCCTTCAACTTCTACAGACTTACACTTACACTCCCACCACCAAGCTCCTAAAATCATGTTGACCATGGTAGAAGGGATGAAAGGAGCTCTTTTCTATCATCTTTGAGTCAAAATAACATCACCCGTATCCCTTGGGTCCAAGTTCTGAAGACTGCTCTTTTTACCTTTTTTCAAAGATCCAGTCTGCACCCTCAGTTCTCTTTTAGCTGTTCAGAAATAACTATTGAATGAATAAAGGAAATGCATTTCTGCTAACATTCTCATGGCTGGACACATATCACCACATCTGACTATAAGACAGATTGCAACATGTAGCTGAACTATGTGTCCAGGAATAAGAGGAGAGCAGAGGCAGTGAGGTGAACCGGGGTCCTTTCTATATCCTCACTGGGTAACTATTAATGTTTTTCCAAGGAGCAGTAATTTGTTAATAGCTCAGGTATGGCTTTAATTCCCTGTCTGACTTACTCTCCTGGTAAACTGGGATGAAGCTCATGGAATCACAAGGACTAATTTGGACCTATGAAGTTAGATCAAGCCATTTCCCCCTATACCCATGGATCCATACAGTCCTTTAGATACCATGATGTTACTGACTAAAGAAGACATAAAGCATAAGACCTCTTTACTGTACCTGCTATTTCTTCCAAGGACAGGGCCTCCTTTTGAAAAGAAAAAGACTAAAGCCCATCTGATTACATCAGTCAAAAAACTGAAAAGAACAAGAAGAAGAGAAACTGTATGAATCAGGAATGTTTCAGTTGCAGATAACAGAAGCCTAACTTACACCTTTTTTAAGAAAAGGGATATTAATCTGCTTAAGTACCCAGGAAGTCCATGAACAACAGCTAGCTTCAGGAACAGTTGGATCCAGCACTTTTGACAATGTTTATCATATCTCTGTCTTCTTTACATGTCTCTGCTTGGCTTAATTCTCAGGAGTCTCCCTGCATGAATAGGCAAGATAGTCGCTGGCAGCCCCAAATAATTATATTTTTCAAGAACTGTGATAAAGTACCAGGAAAGACTTACTGGTCTGACTGAGTTCATATGCTCACCTCTGAAGCTATCACTGTGACAAGTGAACCAATTAAAAGACTCTATCACCTAGGCTAAGGTTGCCATGAAGTCCCTGCCATATGTTGTGGGCAGGCAATTTGCAATTAGTGGGCATACTGGCCCTACCTGAGATTCAAGGATTGAGCCAATATTATTATAAATAAGTGAGGAAGAAAAGGAAGAAAAAAAATTGAACACCCACAACAGATGTGACCTAAAAAAGCTATGAGACTACAGAGCTTTGGCCGTTTTCGCTCCTCAAATATGCTTAAAAGGTGGCCATTCTGTCCCTTACTTGAAGCTTCTTAACTGCCTAGTCTCCCCGTTTCCTAGACTTCCAATCATTGAACCTAGGCGCCATGTATTCAATAGCCTGATAACACTAATTGTTGGTTTGGTGGGTGACTTTTAAATCACACATCGTTGTTTTCCCCTATCCACATCCCACTGCTGATTCCTGTGTCAGGGTGCAATTGTCTTGAATGGGACAAGGTTAGCACCTGTTTTTGATGTAATGCTTGGACTAATTTTTGGATATGTTAGTACATTAAAATAGTATTTCAATTGGTAAGATGATACATGAGGAATACTGTTTCTTTTTTGTTCTCTTAAACATTCTTTTTTCTTAAACTTTCAGTTTAAAAATATTGATATTTTCAGATTCTTTTCTAATAATTAATGTTTTCATTAAGAAAAATCTAGAAAATATAAGAGTATGAAAAAGAAAAAAATCTACATCTCTTATTTCCTCATCCTAGTGACAATAAATGTTGAGTTGGATGTGACTGAGCACATGGTGAGAATAAATGTTAAAATGATTACATATTTCTTTCTGGATTTTTAAATAGGTGCAAGTACGTACATATATATATGTCCATGATTAATTATGAAATTGAAACTATATTCTCTCTCTATATATTGTTTAAACCTATTCATCTGCTTAATATGACAGGTAATATTTCTATATATTAAATATTCTTCTAAAAGATGATTTTAGTGACTTTAGAGTTCATACAATATATGGGGCTTCCCTGATGGCTCAGCAGGTAAAGAATCTGCCTTCAATGCAGGAGATAGAGGAAATGTGAGTTTGATCCCTGGGTTGGGAAGATTCCCTGGAGGAAGAAACAGCAACTCATTCCAGTATTCTTGCCTAAAAAATATATGGATGCTACTAAATGTATTTAATTAAGTCTCTATTTTGGATGTTTAGGTTATTTACAATGAGATGTGTATAAGAGACAGCATCAGACGTGGAGGTGGCCTGCAGATTTTATCAATATTTACGGCCAGCATTGGAATCAAATACATCTACATTCTGATCCTGGTTCTGGCACTTACTTATAGGAGTGTGCTATTGACCATTTACATTATCTTCTAATCTATCAAATACAGATAATACAAAGGCAATCTGGGCTGCCTGTGGCAGTCTTCATCTATTGAAAATCTTAGGGTTTTTTTTGCCTACCCCAGACATTGGCCTAATATTAAAAATTGTGTTTTATGTAATAGAATACTTAGGTGATTCCATTGACCATCCTAAAGTCTCCCTATTATCACATGCCTTGGTCAGTAATAACACTATATGCATCTTTGATTTTTCAAATCTTTGGATGTGTTTTTAGATAAATCCCTGGACATTGACTCCCTAATTGTTTTAGGATTTTTATACATATTTAAGCTAGTAGCAGAACTGTTATATTGCTTTGTACTCCTATGGAGTATGTATAAGCACGTATATTTCCCTTTACCTTCTCCAAAGCTGAATGGTAACATTTAAAGCTTGTTAATTTGATAGGGGGTAGGGGGAAAAGGTATCTCATTTTTACTTTGTTTTACTTTGTTTTTCCATTGTGTAAAATTGAGGTATAGTTGATTTATAATATTATATAAGTTTTAGGTATAATACAGTGGTTCACAATTTTTAAAGGTAATACTCCAGTTGTAGAATCTGCCTTCAATGAGGGAGACCCAGGTTCAATCCCTGGGTTGGGAAGATGCCTTGGAGAAGAGAATGGCTACCTACTCCTGTGTTCTTGCCTGGAGAATTCCATGGACAGAGAAGCCTGGCGGGCTATAGTCCATGGGGCTGCAAAGAGTTGGAAATGATGAAACGACCAACACACATTACATCTGGTTATATTTATTATAAAATACTGGCTACATTACCTGTGTTATACAATATATACTTGTGGCTTATTTATCTTGTATATAGTAGTTTAGTTTGTACCTCTCGGTCCCCCATCTCTATCTTGTCCCTCCCTTTTTCCCTCCCTTCACTGTAGCTGCTAGTTTGTTCTATGCGAGTCTATTTTTCCTTATATTCACTAGTTTGTTTTATTTTTTAGATTCTACAGATGAGTGACATCATACAGTATTGGAGAAGGAAATGGCAACCCACCCCTGTATTCTTGCCTGGAGAATCCCAGGGATGGGGGAGCCTGGTGGGTTGCCATCTATGGGGTCGCACAGAGTTGGACACAACTGAAACGACTTAGCAGCAGCAGCAGCATACAGTATTTGTCTGATTTATTTTACTAATCATAATACCCTCCAAGTCCATCCATTTTGTTGCAAGTGGAAAATTTCATTCTAATGGCTGAACAATATTCCATTATTTGTGTATATGTATAAACATATATCACATTTTCTTTATCCACTCATTAGCAATGAAGGCTATAGATTGTTTCCATATCTTAGCTACTGTAAAATATACTGCTATGAACATTGGGGTGCATATATCTTTTTAAGTTAATGTTTTCATTTTCTTCAGATAAAAACTCGAGTGGAACTGTTGGATCAAATGATAGTTCTGTTTTTAGCTTTTTGAGGCAATTCCATACGATTTCCACAGTGGCTGCACCAATTTACATTCCCATCAACAGTGCACAGAATTCCCTTTTCTACACATCCTCACCAACATTTGTTATTTATGGTCTTTTTGATGCTAAGCATTCTGGCAGATGTCAGGAGATATCTCACTGTGGCTTTGATTTGCATTTCTCTGATGAGTAATGGTGCTGAGTATCTTTGCCTGTTCCTATTGGCCATCTCTATATCTTCTTTGGAAAAATGTCTATTCAGATATTTTGCCCATTTTTAAATCAAGATTTTTGATGTTGAGTTGTGTGAGCTGTTTATATGTTGTGGATTTTAACCCCTATTGGTCATATCATTTGCAAATATTTTCTCCCATTAAGTAGGTTGTCTTTTCCTTTTGTGAATGGTTTCTTTTGCTGTGCAAAAACCTTTAAGTTTAATTAGGTCCCACTAGTTTGTTTTTACTTTTGTTCTCTCTCCTTTGTTTTCATTTATATACCTTGATTCCTGGTGAATTTGCCCACTCTTTGGGCATGTGTTTATTGGCCATTTGTGTTCTTTCTGTGGAATGTCTGCTAATAGTCTTTGTCTATATTTGACGTGTTTGTCTTTTCCATCTTGAACAACAACGCTTTGGTGACAGACCATTTGGTGGAACTAGACACTTGTCTGGGAGACAGAACTACTGGGTTTTGCAATTTCCCCATCTATGGAATTAGGCTTCCCTGGTGCTTCAGCTGGTCAAGAATCCACCTGCAATGCAGGAGACCTGGTTCAATTCCTGGGTCTGGAAGATCCCCTGGAGAAGGGATGGGCTACCCACTCCAGTATTCTTGGACTTCCCTTGTGGCTCAGCTGGTAAAGAATCTGCCTGCAGTGTGGGAGACCTGAGTTTGATACCTGGGTTGGGAAGATCCTCTGGAGAAGGGAAAGGCTACCCACTCTAGTATTATGGCCTGGAGAATACCAGGGACTGTATAGTCCATGGGGTCATAAATAGTGGGACACTTTTTGTGGCTTTCACTTTCAAGATGGGATTAATGTTAGGTGGATCCATAATCCATTTTAGTGGGTCAAAATAGTCAAGTATTAGCCATGTCAGACAGTTCAACCTGTAGACCTTATCTTGCCTCTCTCACGAAGAGTTTAGGAGACTCGAACGAGTTGAGTGTGCAAATACTTTATGAGCAACAAGTGTCAATCAAAGTAAGGAGTTCACTCAGAATCCATAGCATTTGCCTACAGTATCTGGTTTATTTCTCACCACACACCTGATAAGTAAATATTCTTTCCTCATGTAGCAGATGAGAAAACTATCTCTGCCAGTTTGTTACACAGCTCACAAGGAGCAGGGCCAGATGTTAGCCTGGGCTATCTGACCCCCTGGCCCATGATCTTTCTGTTGTGTGACCCTGCTTCCCTCCAAGTCCTTTATAAAGGCAGGTCAACTAACATCTGCCCCAGCATAATTTACTTGCATAGCACACAAAGCAAGGGCATTAGCCAAAGCTGTGCAGACACAGCTTGGATCAACTGACCAACTCTCATTAACAACATAAAGAACAGCATTGAGTTGTGATTATTATCTTTCAAAATGATTGTATTTTATAGACAAGCAATTCTGGGCACCTATAGATGTGTTTGCTTTGTAGGGCTAAAGGTTATAGTGATTTGAAATAGCCATCTTGAGTAATTCCTTAGGTCATTCTCATTTACAGTTGCTTGGGTTATGACAAGACAGATTCACAGCCCTTATGATGATGCTTCTAGAACTGTCAACTTTCCAAGGATGTATCATATACTTCCTAGTCCCTTACCTCTCCATCTGGGCGTGTGAGAATAAACAAAACCCCTGGAAGAAAATATTTCTAGAAATATGAGTAAAAAGTTAATTTCTTCATTTTATATCCAGATGTTTTCCAGCAGGAAGGAAAATCTCCATAGAATGCAAGTTTCCCAAACAAATAAAACTTCCAAAAGAATTTTCCTTTTAGCAGATCTCATTGTATTACTTGCAAACTAGCTGGTGCATAAAAGATGCTTTGAAGTTTGCATAGTCAATTAAATGTGTATCTGAGGGATAAGAAAACACATTCGTAAGCTGTTAATAGATATTTTTTTCCTTGATCATCTCTTATGCTTAGTTAATCTTTATATGTAAGACTTAGGTAACCAAAGCAGAAATTAAAATTTATAAGAAAAAAAAAATCCTGGGCCAGAAACTGTGGAGATGCCAAAATGAAGGTGTCTCAGTCCTTGACCTAAGTGGTCTTGAAAATCAGGAAAGGGATTAAGTCAATGGTAGAAATTTGTAAATTGATGCCTGAGCAACAGACAAAATGCTGTGGGAACTGAAGTGGGAAGAGGTCATATCTGTCTGGGGAGACCAGAGCAGACTCTGAAGAAGAGGTGGCATATGGGACCGGAAGGCTGGGAAGAATGAGGTTGGAGGTAGAGGGTTCCAGGTAAAGGACACAGAAGAAGCAAAGTTAAGGGCTCCCAGTTGGCACAGGAGGTGTCTGGCTAGAGTGGTAGGTGGAGGGGAAAGTGGGAGCTCAAGCTGGAGGAGGGACCGCTTGGAAAATGACCCCCGTAGGGATGCCTCATTCCCTTTGCTTTTGCCACATTCCCAGTGCCTGCTATGGGGTCTTCACAGAGGTGCATCAGGATATTGGTAAACTCAACAATGCTGCAAAGGGAGGAATGAAAGAAAGAAGACCCCTTCATTAAGGAGGTGAAAGTCTTTCAGGTTTGTGGCGGCACATTCTTTTGTCTGATTCATTCTCTAGACCATTTGTAAGTTGGTATATTTATCTCCTAGTACAATAGTGGCTCTCTTTTCAGACCAGTAGTTGGTTACCTGAAAAAATCAGTTAGAGAGAATATAGATAAACATACATTTATACCTTGAATGTTTTATTTTTATCTTAACATGATAAATGTACTTTTAAGTACCATTTTTTAAAAAAACAATATCTAGGGCCAAGGCTCTTCCTTTGAATAGAAGTACACCAACTGGAGTTCTCCCACCATTTGCTATGGGTCACGCTTACAACCCAATAGCTGTGATTTCCAGCTGAGGTTCCTTCAAAGTGTGACACAGATTCAAAGACCCCTGTGAAGCAGTCTGAATCAGAACTGTTGTGGAGTTTTACTCTTTTGCCCCAGTCCTTTACATTTGTCTTGCCCATACCTCATTAAGCAGTAATTCTTTTTAGTAACTGCCCTTACCACTTCTTTCCAGATAATTCTAGTTCATTTTCATAGAAACAACCTTTTTTTTTTCTGGGTTCATATTCCATCAGGTTACATAATGGCCACAATTACATAATTATATCAACAAGGAAATTAGAAGTGAGGAGTCTAAGAAATAGCACAACTGATTCTTGAGATGCACCTGATTCGCATTGCAGGAGCAGAAATGCACGGGTGAACTGGAGTGGCCTCTGCCTTGATAGTGTTCGAGGGCCCAGGGCCTCCATCAGTGTCCTCCACTGGGACCAGAGTTTGAGTTGGGGAGCTGGTTTCTCTTGAACTGGGTGAACTTTGAGGGTTGCATTCTCGCTTCTTACTACAGAGCACTGAAACCTCAGCCACGCCTGATGCGTGTCTTGCAAACTCAACAACGAGCTGATCTGCCTTGGAGGTCACCCAGGGTGCCTAATCTGAGAAATGCCAAGGAGAGGCAGATCTCCCACTTTGACTTATCGCAGGGTCCCATGGGGTGAACCTCACAGCTGGTGTGGGAGTGAAGCTCCAGGGTATGTAATTGTTTTTGCATAAATCAGTCCAAAGTGGGGAGAAAGGCTCTTGGGGATTATGGAACAGTGCTTGGCATGTTGCTAATACGTATTAAATAGCTCCAAATAAAAATGGACATGGCTTTCTGCTACACTAGGCAGATTCTTGACTCTCTGGGAATTGTTTTTGGAGGAGAAAAATGAAGGCTTCCAAGACTGGCTGGTGTCCTAGCAAAATTCTCTTTCACTTGTTGAGGGGATGGGTTCCCTGCAGGAAGGAAGGTAAGCAGGCCCACTTGCTCATGCCAGACCAAAGCCCCAAACCCTGATGATTCTTGACCCACTAGGAATAGACACACAGTGACCTCCTAAGGAGAGGTATGTGGTGGGGTTTAGAAGCTAGCCATCCTATCCTTTTGAACTGACAATATAACCTAAAAAAATAAATCCTTTGATCCCTGAATGCCTGCTCATTTTCTTTCCCCCTGTAAAATGAAGGTAAACTGAAAGGATTTGTGAAAGTCATACAGTTTATCACACTACAGTCCATGGGTTTCTTAAGGCATCAATCATTCAGTTCATTCTGGGGCAAGCTGGGTGCACACATCTTCCTTCCCACCCTCTCTTCATTTGAAGGAACTGAGTATGAGATGCCTGATCCCTGTCTCCCCATTGATCCACCCACCCGGGGTTAATTAGTGCCTTTGCCTTGAAAATGATCCTGCCCCTCGAAATTACCCTTGGGGCCTGAAGATCACTGCTTAGAAGAATATGGAGGGTCAGGGAGCTGGAAGGCTGAGGTTTTTGTTTGGTTTTTCATCTTCTGACTACTCCTGCTGCTCCCTTACCCTTCTTTACACACCCAGCACCTCAGTCTGCTCGAGCAGAGGTGTAGAACCTCTCACTACAGAGCAGCCACAGCCTTTCTCTGATCACGTTCACATCTGAAGTCAGGCGGCAGGACAGGCAAAACAGGAACGCAGCTCAGCCGGTGCCTCCAGGAGCCCGGCGCTGTGATTCATCCCCTGGAGCTGGGAGAGACCTCGGACAAGCTGCCTAGTGAGTCAGCTGATGCAACGCACTGTTACAGTGTGCGAAATGCCACTGCCTTTGAGATGAGCAAAGCAAAACTTGGGCAAACAAAAAATGATTTCTTTCCAACAAATAGATGGTGTTTAAATCTGATAGGAACAAGCGAACCTGTAGTTAGTACTGGCTCTGGCCCAGAAAAAGATTTAGGATGTGTTTCTGGAAGTTGTATAAAAGAAAGCTTTCTTTAGAGCCACCTTTGAAAGTTGGGGCTGGAGTGAGGAAGGGGTGGGAAGCAGACACAAGCTTGGGGATGGGGTTCTGAGGACTGACAGGGCTGGAAGGGCCCGGGGCAGCGAGGACCAGGCGGCATTGCCATCTGGCTGGGGTTTCATGTGCTTTGGAAAGTAAGCTGGTGTTCTGAAGGCAAGGCAAGAAGGTACCCAGTGCCAGGGAACAGAGTAAATGAGAACTTGTCTCTAGGCCACGAATTCTGGAATTTCCCATAATTAACATTCCAGCTGAACATTCAAAAGGCCCAGGCCTCTGGTAGGCCTATAAATTAAAATAGGATAAAGTATTTAGAGTCTAGTTATGAGGGTAATGGTCTGGGAAACCTTTGCATTTGTCATCCATGAATTGTGACTCAGTGTTTGCACCTGTCAAGTGGCAATAGATTTAGAAATTAAAAAAAACATTAATGCTGATGGGGATCTTAGGGTTAATCTGCTCTAAGTCCTTTATTTTAAAGAAAAGGATCCTGAAGCCAGAAAGGTAAAGCTTATTACTGTAATAACATTAATATTAATAATATTAATAGTATTGACTGTGCTGAATGTCCTAGTATAGAAATTCATTTATCAATACAAATTCTTCCTGAAAAGTTATTGGTACTACCCCTACATTACAGATAAGTAAACTGAGACTTTTTGCTACCCCATGGACTGTAGCCCACCTGGCTCCTTCATCCATTTCTAGGCAAGAGTACTAGAGTGGGTTGCCATTTCCTTCTCCAGGGAATCTTCCCAACCCAGGGATTGAACCCGGGTCTTCTGCATGTTGGGCAGATGCTTTACCATCTGAGCCATCAGGGAATCCCTAAATTGAGACTTACAGAGGTTGAGCATCTTGTCAGGGTCATATGGCTAGCAGTGGGCTTCAGATCAAGTCTAGTGGATTCTAGATTCCAAGATCTTGGAGAAGTAGTTCATAGCTGCTTATGTAGAAAATGTTTCTTTTTCATATCTCCAGAGTCTGGAGAGGGTCAGAAAGGTGAGATGTAAGTGAGATAATGGTGGTTTTTTAAACAACTTATGCTGCTTTGTCTGACAATAAGGATAACGGAGGAAAAGTGCTGACTATGTGTTAGATACTATATGAAGTTGTTTACCGGAATTACACCAATCATTGAATCTCACCTCTCTGAGATAGGTGATGTTATTATTGCTATTTTGTGGATTAGTAACCTGAGGTGCAGAGTTGAGTCAAGGTCACAGAGGTAGTAAATGATAGAGTCAGAATTTGAAGCACAGTCCTAACCTCTATGAGTGCATATGTCTGCTGCAGCTGCTGCTAAGTCGCGTCAGTTGTATCCGACTCTGTGCGACCCAACAGACGGCAGCCCACCAGGCTCCCCCATCCCTGGGATTCTCCAGGCAAGAGTACTGGAATGGGTTGCCAGTGCCTTCTCCAGCATATGTCTGACATGTCTGCTATTGATATTTGCTTCCACAAAAATACCATAACATGGCAATTTATGTTTAGTATGTTGACCTTGATCATTAAAGACAGATTAAAATGTAATCACATCTTTGTTGAGAAATGCAGTCTTTGTACTCAAGTGTTTTGGAGATGGGTGGTTCATCTAGCCTCCAGATAACAATTCTGTATTAATATCTAAAATCCTGAGCATTCACCCACAAGGATCTATTTGCTTAGGTTAAAGGGACTGACTCAGCTACAGTTCACCCTGTCCTGCCCCTTTCTTTTCAGAACTGGAAGGAAATCCTGTCCTGCTATTAGTTCCAGACTTCTTCTCAGTTTGAATGGTTGTATTAGAAGACATCTTGCAGATATCTGCATGTTGGGCAGATGCTTTACCATCTGAGCCATCAGGGAATCCCTAAATTGAGACTTACAGAGGTTGAGCATCTTGTCAGGGTCATATGGCTAGCAGTGGGCTTCAGATCAAGTCTAGTGGATTCTAGATTCCAAGATCTTGGAGAAGTAGTTCATAGCTGCTTATGTAGAAAATGTTTCTTTTTCATATCTCCAGAGTCTGGAGAGGGTCAGAAAGGTGAGATGTAAGTGAGATAATGGTGGTTTTTTAAACAACTTATGCTGCTTTGTCTGACAATAAGGATAACGGAGGAAAAGTGCTGACTATGTGTTAGATACTATATGAAGTTGTTTACCGGAATTACACCAATCATTGAATCTCACCTCTCTGAGATAGGTGATGTTATTATTGCTATTTTGTGGATTAGTAACCTGAGGTGCAGAGTTGAGTCAAGGTCACAGAGGTAGTAAATGATAGAGTCAGAATTTGAAGCACAGTCCTAACCTCTATGAGTGCATATGTCTGCTGCAGCTGCTGCTAAGTCGCGTCAGTTGTATCCGACTCTGTGCGACCCAACAGACGGCAGCCCACCAGGCTCCCCCATCCCTGGGATTCTCCAGGCAAGAGTACTGGAATGGGTTGCCAGTGCCTTCTCCAGCATATGTCTGACATGTCTGCTATTGATATTTGCTTCCACAAAAATACCATAACATGGCAATTTATGTTTAGTATGTTGACCTTGATCATTAAAGACAGATTAAAATGTAATCACATCTTTGTTGAGAAATGCAGTCTTTGTACTCAAGTGTTTTGGAGATGGGTGGTTCATCTAGCCTCCAGATAACAATTCTGTATTAATATCTAAAATCCTGAGCATTCACCCACAAGGATCTATTTGCTTAGGTTAAAGGGACTGACTCAGCTACAGTTCACCCTGTCCTGCCCCTTTCTTTTCAGAACTGGAAGGAAATCCTGTCCTGCTATTAGTTCCAGACTTCTTCTCAGTTTGAATGGTTGTATTAGAAGACATCTTGCAGATGGGACATGTGTGAGGTTTTGTGAAACAGTGGCATCCACTGGGGTTGAAAGGTATAGAATGAAATTACTTAAAATAGAAGTTCTTTTCCAAATGATTTCATGTCTAAGACCTAAATTATTCATTTGAGAAATTAACCAGTTTAGATTGCAGAAGTTACCGTAGGTTTTTTTTTTTTTCCCTCTTTTGCCTCTAATGGATAATTTGAAGGAATTGGCTTTTGTATTAAGAAGGTAAAATATGAGTTGACAAAATTGCCATCTGATTTTACCACACAATGGAAGGGCTGTTAGAAAAAGGGTTGTCTGATAAGTCTTAGATCCCAAGATGCTTGAGGGCAGGAGCTATATGCTAAACATATATGCTATTCTCTTTTTCTGTTTAATGCAGACCTTGCACAGCTGGACACCATACACTTTCCTGTTAAATGATATGCGGGAGTTGATTTGAGAAGCAAAAGCCCCAGCTAGAGTATTGCCCTCCTCCTGGGCCTTTGTGTTGGCTGTCTGCCTACATCTAGTCCTGGGCTGGATGGTCATCCCCAAAGGACATGGATATGGGTGGCCTGGGTTAGTAAAGCTGGTAATGTGATGATGCATTTTTCTGGCTCCGAGTGTCGTGTGCATTTTATTGCTCCTATCTGAAGGCAGTGCCCTGCTTCTGGAATGAGGCCCACTGAGTCATACCAGAGCTCTCAGCTTTTCCTCTTATGTGGTAATACCTATATCTGAGCATGAAATTGGTCCCAAGTGTGTCTATCCATGGTCTCTAAGCCCATGAATAACCCCATTCTTTTGTTTATTTACTCATTCAATTTTTCTGGCTATCCTCAACTTTGTAAAAAAAAAAAATCACTCCTTCACTTTTTATTAGCAACCTATGTCCCCTTCCTTTTTCTTCACTTTGTTTTTACATTATCTAAGGGGAAGTATTATGTTAAAATTGTCATAGCTATGATTTATTGTCTTCTGTGTATCTGGATCTATGCTTGGGACTTTAAATGAAAAATTATTTGTAAGAATTGTCATCACTGAACTTATTATATGTAAGGTCCTGTGCTAAGTGCTTTACAGACTTCATTTAATCTTTGTAACAAGCTTATGAGTAGTATTATTAAATTTATTTTATAAATGAGAAGATGGAGGATCAGTGAAGTTAACTAACTTGCTCAAAGTTATCCAGAGAAGGCAATGGCAACCCACTCCAGTACTCTTGCCTGGAAAATCCCATGGACGGAGGAGGCTGGTAGGCTGCAGCCCATGGGGTCGCGAAGAGTCGGACACAACTGAGCGACTTCACTTTCACTTTTCACTGTCATGCATTGGAGAAGGAAATGGTAGCCCACTCCAGTGTTCTTGCCTGGAGAATCCCAGGGACTGCAGAGCCTGGTGGGCTGCCGTCTATGGGGTTGCATGGAGTTAGACACGGCTGAAGCGACTTAGTAGCAGCAGCAAAATTACCCAGATAGTTACAGGCAGCACCTAGAATCAGGTAGTCCAATGCTGTATACCATACTCTTAACCACTGCAATTATGTCAGTTCAATTCAGTCGCTCAGTCGTGTCCAACTCTTTTCGACCCCATGCATCGCAGCATGCCAGGCCTCCCTGTTCATTACCATCTCTCAGAGTTCACTCAGACTCACGTCCATTGAGCCCATGATGCCATCCAGCCATCTCATCCTCGGTCGTCCCATTCTCCTCCTGCCCTCAATCCCTCCCAGCATCAAGGTCTTTTCCAGTGAGTCAGCTCTTCTCATCAGGTGGCCAAAGTACTGGAGTTTCAGCTTTAGCATCATTCTTTCCAAAGAAATCCCAGGGCTGATCTTCAGAATGAACTGGTTGGATCTCCTTGCAGTCCAAGGGACTCTCAAGAGTCTTCTCCAACACCACAGTTCAAAAGCATCAATTCTTCAGTGCTCAGCCTTCTTCACAGTCCAACTCTCACATCCATACATGACCACAGGAAAAACCATAGCCTTGACTAGACGGACCTTAGTTGGCAAAGGAATGTCTCTGCTTTTGAATATACTATCTAGGTTGGTCATAACTTTTCTTCCAAGGAGTAAGTGTCTTCTAATTTCATGGTTGCAGTCACTATCTGCAGTGATTTTGGAGCCCCCCAAAATAAAGTCTGACACTGTTTCCACTGTTTCGCCATCTATTTCCCATGAAGTGATGGGACTGGATGCCATGAT